>PVIH01024288.1:0-23072 GCA_004025045.1 Sigmodon hispidus | reverse complement strand
CTTTCCCACACACTGTCTTATGGTAATCCCTGTAGTATGTAGTTTTATATCTAGTTTAGAACCTTCCTATTTAGACAAAATGGGGAGATGTAGCGTGTATCCCGGAGGCGTTGTTTACAGTGCGCGCCCACGCGCGCTGGAGCGCGCGGCGGCAGCGGAAGCGCGGCGGCGGGCTTCCGGCTGAGGTGCGCGGCGGCGGCTCCGTATTTTTGTGGCTGGCTTTTTTGCTCGTAATTATAACAAAATAAATCTTATTTGAAACATAGAAATTGGTGGCGGGTTTATTCCGCGATAGGACAGGTTTACAGTTAGGGCTAGGGTTGTTATAGATAGAGATATGGTTAGGGTTAGGCTTGTTAGGGTTAGGTTTAGGATAGGATTATGGTTGTTAGGGTTAGCATTACTGTTAATGTTAGGGTTATTGTTATTAGGGTTAGTGTTAGGTTTCTTAGAGTAAGGGCTAGGATTAGGGTTAGGATTCTTAGGGTTAGGGTTATGGCTATGGTTGTTAGGGATAGGGTTATGGTTGTTTGGTTTAGTGTTAGTGTTTTTGTTAGGGTTTGGGTTAGGGTTAGGGTTCTTAGGTTTATGGTTACGGTTAGGGGTATGGTTGTTAGGGTTAGGGTTAGGGTTATGATTAGGGATATTTTTGCTCATGTTAGAGACAGGGTTATGGTTATGGTTGTTAGGGTTATTGTTAGGGTTAGGGATAGAGTTAGTGTTGTTAGGGTGAGGGTTAGTGTTCCTAAAGTTAGTGTTAAATTTAGGGATCATGTTGTAAAGATTAGAGTTAGGTTTAGAGTTATGGTAAGGTTTAGGCTTAGGGATAGTATTAGGATTAGGTTTATTGTTAGGGTTAGGATTGTTATGGTTGTGGATAGGGTTGGGGTTAGTGTTTTTAGGGTTAGGGTTACGGTTGTTAGTGTTATGCTTAGGGTTAGGAATCTAATGTTAGGGTTAAGGATCTTAGAGATAGGGTTAGGGTAAAGCTTAGGGTTTAGTTTTGGGTTCTTAGTGTTTTGGATAGGATTAGGGTTAGAGTTAGTGTTAGGGTTAGGGCTAGGATACTTATTGTTAGACTTAAAGTTTAGGTTAGGAATCTTAGCTTTAGTGTTAGGGATGGGGTTGTAAAGATTAGCGTTATTGTTAGGGTTGTTAGGGTTAGTGTTGATAGGTTTAGTGTTAAGGTTAGGGTTCTTAGAGTTAGGGTTATGGTTAAGGTTGTTAGGGTTGGTGTTAGGTTTGTAGGGTTAGGGATATGTTTAGGGTAGGGATGTTAGTGATAGGTTTAGGGTTAGGGCTATTAGGGTTAGCATTAGGGTTAGGGTTATGATCTTTAGGTTTAGCATTAGAGTTATTAGTGTTGGGTTAGGGTTAGAGTTAAGTTAGTGTTAGGATTAGGGTTAGGGTTGACAGGATTAGGGGTGTTAGGTTTTATTAAGGTTAGGTTTATGGTCATGTTTACAGTTTTTAGGGTTAGGGTTAGGGTTTGGTTGTTAGGGTTAGGGTAAGGTTTGTTAGGTTAAGTTTAGGGTTTGAGTTAGGGTTCTTAGTGTTACAGTTAGGGTTGTTAGGGTTAGGGTTATGTTTAGGGTTAGTGTTAGGGTTACGTTTAGGATGGTTAGGGTTAAGGTTCATGTTGGGGTTAGGGTTCTTCGGGTTACGGTTAGATTTGGGTTGTTAGGATTAGGGTTAGAGTTAGGGATAGGTTTACATTTAGGGTTAGGCTTGTTATGGATAGTGATAGGGTTACAGTTAGGGTTGTTAGGTTTAGGATCAGGATTATGGTTGTTAGTGCTAGCATTACTGTTAGGGTTCAGGATAGGCTTATTGTTATTAGTGTTAGGGTTAGGGTTCTTAGAGTAATGGCTTGTGTTAGGCTTAGTGTTCTTAGGGTTAGGGTTATGGTTAGGGTTGTTAGGGATAAAGTTAGGGATGTTAGGTTTGCTGTTAGTGTTAGTGTTAGGGCTAGGGTTATGGTTATGGTTAGGATTCTTAGGTTTATGGTTAGGGATATTTCTGCTAATGTTAGGGATAAGGTTATGGTTAGAGATTTTGGGGTTAGCGATAGAGTTAGGGTTGACAGGGTGAGGGTTAGTGTTAAATTTAGGGATATGTTTTAAAGGTTAGATTTAGGTTTAGGATTAGGGTAAGGATAAGGATAAGGTTTAGGCTTAGGGTTAGGTTTACAGTTAGGGATAGGGTTGTTATGGTTATGGATAGGGTTAGGGTTAGTGATTTTAGGGATAGGGCTAGGGTTGTTAGTGTTAGTGTTGGGGTTATGCTTAGGGTTAGGAATCTAATGTTAGGGTTAGGGATCTTAGGGTTAGGGTTTGGGAAATATTTAGGGTTCAGTTTTGGGTTCTTAGTGATTTAGACAGGATTATGGTTAGGGTTAGTGATAGGGTTAGGGCCTGGATTGTTATATTTAGAGCTAGGGTTTAGGTTATGGTTCTTAGGTTTAGGGTTAGTGTTCATAAGGTAAGGGTTAGGGTTGGGGTTGTGAAGTTAGGGTTAGGGTTAGGGTTGTTAGGGTTAGAGTGAGAGTTGATAGGTTTAGTGTTAGCATTAGAGTTCTTAGAGTTTTGGTCATGGTTAGAGTTATTAATGTTAGGGTTAGGATTAGGTTTGTAGGGTTTAGTGATATGTTTAGGTTTAGGGATGTTAGTGATAGGGTTAGGGTTATGATCTTTAGGTTTAGTGTTAGGGTTCTTAGGGTTAGGGTTAGATTTAGTGTTAGGGTTAGGATTAGGGTTAGGGTTAGCATTGATATGGTTAGGGTTGTTAGGTTTTTATAAGGTTAGGTTTATGGTTAGGTTTAGGGGTTTTAGAGTTAGAGTTAGGGTTGGGCTGTTAGGTTTAGGGTTGTTAGGGTTAGAATTGTTAGGTTTAGTGCTAGGGTTAGGTTTACGAATAGGTTTAGTGTCTTACAGTTAGGGTTTAGGGTTAGTGTTAGGATTCTTAGTGTTATGGTACAGTTTCTTAGGGTTAGGGTTTGGTTTAATGATAGGGTTGTAACAGTTAGGGTTAGGGTTAGTGTTAGGGTTGATAGGGTTAAGGTTAGGTATAGGGAGAGGGTTGTAAAAGTTAGGGTTAGGTTTAGGGTTAGGGTTGTTAGGTTAGCATTACTTTTAGGGTTAGGTTTATGGTTAGAATTATTTTTGGTATGGTTAGGGATAGGATTAGTTTTGGGGGTGTTAGGGTTATGGTTATGGTTAGGGTCATTAGGGTTAGCCTTAGTGTTAGAGAAAGGATTTTTAGGGTTCGTGTTAGGTTTCTTAGGGTTAGGGTAAGGGTTAGAGTTAGTGTTAGGGTTAAGGGTGATAAGGTTAGGGTTGTTACGTTTATTATTAGGGTTAGGTTTATGATTACATTTAGGGTTTTTAGCATTAGGGTTAGGGTTTGGGCTGTTAGGGTTAGGGTTGTTAGTGTTAGTGTTAGGATTGTTAGGCTTAGTGTTTGTGTTAGGGTTAAGTTTATGGATAGGGTTAGGGTTCTTAGGGTTAGCATTAGTGTTCGTGTTCGAATATCTTAGATTTAAGTTATGGGTTCTTAGGGTTAGATTTAGGGATATGGTTGTAAAGATTAGGGTTAAAGTTTGTATTAGGCATGATAGGGTTAGAAATAGGTATGGGGAGAGGGTTGTAAACATTGAGTTTAGGGTTAGGGCTACGGTTGATAGGGTTAGGTTTAGTGTTGTTAAGTTTAGTGTTAGGGTTAGGTTTATGATTATGGTTAGGGTTTTTAGGGTTAGTGTTGGGGTTAGAGTTGTGAGGATTAGAGTTATGGTTATGGTTGTTATGATTAGTGTTAGAATTAGGGTTAGGGTTAGGTTTACAGTTAGAGTTAGGGTCGTTAAGTTTTGGTATAGGGTTTGGGTTGTAATGGTTAGGGTTATGGCTATGGTTAGGATAATAGTTACAATTGAATTTGTTAGAGTTTGGGTTATGGTTAGGTTTAGGGTTGTTAGGTTTTGTGTTAGGGTTAGGGTTAGATTTATGGATAGAGATAGTGTTCTTCAGGTTACTAATATTGATAGGGTTGTTAGGATTAGGTTTATGGTTAGGGTTACAGTTGTAATTGTTAGGGATAGGCTTAAGGTTAGGGTTGTTAGGATTAGGTTTAGGTTTAGGGTTAGTGTTCATAAGGTTAGCGTTACTGTTAGGTTTAGGGTTAGGGTTAGACTTAGGGTTCTTAGGGTTAGTTTTAGGGTTCTTGTGGTTAGGACTAGGGTTAGGGTTCTTAGAGTTAAGGTTAGGGATATTGTTGTTAGGGTTTTGGTTAGGTTTACATTTAGGATTGTTTGATAGGGTTCGGTATAGGATTAGTGTTAAGGTTGTTAGGGTTAGAGTTGTTAGTGTTAATGTTAGGGTTAGATTTAGGGTTAGGATTTTTTAGGTTTGTGGTTAGGGTACTTAGGGTTATGGTTATGGTTAGATTTGCTTGGGTTAGGGATAAGTTTAGTGTTACAGTTAGAGTTGTTATGTTTAGTGTTGGAGTTAGGGTTGATAAGGAGTGTGTTAGGGTTCTTACTGTTTGGGTTAGGATTACAGATAGGGTTGTAAAGGGTAGGATTATTGTTAGGGTTGATAGATTTAATATTAGGTTTAGGGTTAGGTTTAAAATTAGGGTTTAGGGTTAGGGGTATTAGTTTTAGGGTAAGGGTTAGGGTTACAGTTAGGGTTAGGTTTGCTAGGGTTAGGGTTAGTGTTTTTAGGGGTAGGGTTAGGTTTGTTAGGGTTAATGTTAGTGTTAGGGTTATGTTTTTTAGGGATAGGGTTAGGATTGTAGGGTGACAGATAAAGGTAGGTTTGCTAGGGTTATGAATAGGGTTAGTGTAAGGGTTAGGGTGAGTGTTTTCATTAGGGTTACCATTTTTAGGGTTATGGTTACAGTCAGGGTTGATAGTGTGCAGGTTAGAGTTCTTAATGTTAGTGTTAGGGTTGTTATTGTTACCATTACAGTTAGGGTTATGTTTATGGTTACGGTTAGGTTTGATAGGGTTAGGAATAGTGTTAGGGTTGGGGACGTTAGTGTTTTGGTTAAGGCTAGGGTTCTTAGGGTTAGTGTTAATGTTAGGGTTAGGATTTTTGAGGTTAGGTTTAGGGTTCATACAGTTAGGTTAAGTGTTAGGCCTAGGATTAGTGTTAGGGTTAAGGTTGTTAGGGTTAGTGTGTTAGGTTTTTTGTTAGGGTTAGGTTTGCAATTAGGTCTAGGGTTTTTGGGGTTAGGATTAGTGTTGATATGCTTAGTATTAGGGTGAGAGCTAGGTTTATGGTTAGGGTAGTGTTCTTAGGATTAAAGTTAGGGTTGTTAGGATTAGGTTTACAGTTAGGGTTAGGTGCTAAAGTTAGGTATAGGATTAGGGTTAGGTTTGTTAGTGTTAGCATTAGGGTTGTTAGGTTTAATGTTAGGGTTAGGATTTTTATGTTTATCGTTAGGATTCTTAGTGTTAGGGTTATGGTGAGGTTTGCTAGGTTCAGGGATTGGGTTAGGGTTCTTAAGGTTACTGTTAGTGTTAGGTTTGCTAGGTTTAGGGATATGGTTAGTGTTAGGGTTAAGGTTAGTGTTTGGATTAGGTTTAGGTTTGTTATGGTCAGCGTTAGAGTTAGGGTTGTTAGTGTGATTGTATTCTTAGGGTTGGTGTTAGGATTAGGGACTGGGTTATAAAGTTTAGCATTAGGGTTAGGGTTAGAGTTAAGGTTAGTGTTAGTGTCAGGTTTATTGTTCATTTGTTTAGGATTATTGTTGTTAGGCTTAGCGTTTGGGTTTATTGTACAGTTATTGTTAGGGATTTTAGGGATAGAGTTAATGTTAGGGTTTTTAAGGTTAGGGTTAGCTTTAGGGTTATGGTTAAGATTAGTGTTAGGGTTGCTATAGTTAGGGTTAGTGTTATGGTTAGGGTTAGAGTTGTTAGGACTAGTGTTAGGGTTAGGTATATGTTAGGGTCAGGGTTCTTTAGATTAAGGTTAAGGTTAGGATTATTATGGTTAGGTTTACGGTTAGGTTAGGGTTGTTATGGTTAGTGGTAGGGGTAAGGTTATGGTTGTACAAGTTAGCTTTAGGGTTGTTAGTGTTAACTTTAGGGTTAGGCTTAGTGATAGGATTAGGTTTCTTGGGGTTTTGTTTGGGTTAAAATTAGGGGTAGGGATAGGGTTATGGTTAGTGTTATGGTTGTTAGTATTAGGTTTAGGGATATTAGCCTTAAAGTTAGGGACAGGTTTATGGGTAGGGTTAGGTTTCTTAGGGAAATGGTTAGAGGTGGGTTAGGGTTGTTAAGTTAGGATTAGTGTTAGTTTAGGGTTTTAACATTAGGGATAGGGTCATGTTTAGGGTTTATAAGGTTAGGGTTAGGATGATAGGGTTAGCATTATAGTTAGGGATAGGGTTCTTAGGGTTAGGGTTAGTTTTAGCGGTTGGGTTGTTAGTTTTAGGGTTAGGGTTAGTGTTGTGTTTAGGGTTAGGGACATTACGGTTAGGAATAGGGTTGTTAGGATTAGGTTCAGGGTTGTTAATATTAACGTTAGAGTTATGGTTGTTAGGGTCAGGGTTAGGGTTGTTACATTTAGTGTTAGAGTAAGCATTAAGTTTACCTTTAGGGTTAGATTTCTTAGGGTTAGGAATAGAGTTAGGTTTAGGGATATTAGTGTTATGTTTATGGTCAGGGTGAGGTTTCCTAGGATTAGGGATAAGGTTTGGGTTAGGGTTGTTAGAGTTAGGGTTAGGTATAGTGGGAAATCAGAATATACACAGGTGGATTGATAGCCATGGAATGCTTAGACAGAGATGGGCATGGTTGCTGAGAACGAGCTTCAGAAATAGAACACCCAGAGAGAGAGTGGGAGACAGGAAGCCAGCATTCTCTCGTGCAGGGCTGGGGCCTCTTGTAAGGGTTTCAGACTGGTGGTGTGGTTTCTGGACTGGTGATGTGGTTTCCAGACTTGTGGCACAGTTCAGGTCTGGGGGCATGGGTTTTGGATGTGTGGCATGTAGGACAGGAGCTTTTGTTTAGAAATGCTCGGGCGCGCTGCAACCTTACTCCTTCAACTTTCTTTAAACCTTCTCTGTTTTGTAAGTGATTCTCACATAATAAACATCATTTAAAGCATATCTCATGGCGGGTATATACCATGATAATTGGCACCCAACATGGGGCTAATTCCACGAACCTGCAGACAGATGCAGCAGGTCTAAGCAGCCAGTTTGGTTTTGGATCTGCACACAGATCTGCACACAGCCAAGAGCATCCTGAGAGACAGATAGAGCCAATTGCAGTAAGACACACCTGTAGGATTTTTTGGAGGAGACAAAGGCAAGCCAGAGAATTCCTTACGACACCTCTGCTGTGGCGCAACTGTGACACCTGCTGACCATAAGTCCTCATTACATCTGACTAAGGCAATTTTTTTCCTTCTATAATATCTGACCATATAAATGGTCAGAATTTTACTCTCTTTCCCAGTGTTGACAGAGGATTATTTTCAGGATTATGCATTTGGAGGATATCTCAACACAGGAGTTCTTTTGCATTTTTGTGTGATAACATACTTTATACCTACCTATTTTAAAGGATCCCAACATAGAGCATGTGAGGCTAAGATGTCTGGCATGGATGAACATATTCAGACAATCCAGAAACTCATTGCTTCCAAAGAAGAGAGATCTACATTGATCAGAGAGGAATGCAAAGCTCATGTTGATGAAAATTTTAGAAAATTGGATGAAAAATTTTTAAAAAGTGGATGAAAATTTTGTTAGAGAGGAATACAGAGCTCATATTGATGAAAATTTTAGGAAATCAGATGAAAAATTTAAAAAAAATGGATGAAAATTTTAGGATAATGGATGAAAACTCTAGGAAATTTAAATGGAAGATAGTAGAACAGGTAGATGTGGAGACAGAGATTTTTTCCACTCTATGAAATTGTTGGAGAGGACATTTATAAAGGATTTTAAAACACTGGAAGAGACCATTACCACTAGGTTGCAAGATCATGAGGCTCGCTTGGAGATTTTAGAAAAGGATTTTGAGGCAACACCTGCCCAAGATAACCCACAGCCCCCTCTTAAAAGGTGCTACTATAGGGAAGGTTCTTTACCTAGAATGGTTACAATGAGGGCATTACCCTCCACCCCTTCAATTCTATTGCCAGTTGTGGCAGAGACCAAAAAACCACAATCAAATGGAAGGGCTTCTGACAATGTGGGGTACAATTATGAACCTATACTCATGAATGACCTAAAAACAATAAAGGAAGCCATAGTGACCTATGGTGTACAATCATCTTTTGTGAATCAATCCTTAAATTTGTGGTCAGCAAAGAATCAAGTAGTTCCTAATGACTGCAAGAATTTAGCACCCACAGTGTTGAAAGATGGCCAAAGCTTCCAGTGGAGGAATTGGTTTAGAGAAGAGGCTAAATCCTTGGAATCTCAAGATCAAACTGGGAATATTAACATCTCCAAGGACCAAATCCTTGGGGAAGGCCTGTTTGCTGATATATCAGTTCAGGCTACTTATAATGACCATGCTCTGTTGCTGTGCCATACTGCTGCCTTAAATGCTTGGGAAAAGGTTTTGGACCCAGCACAGAGAATGGAGTCCTACACTCAGATTAAACAAGGTATGATAGAGCCTTATACAGATTTTTTTACAGAGGTTGACTCCGACTGTAAATAGAGCAGTGTCAGATTCAGAAGTTCGGAAGCAATTGATACTCTCTTTGGCCTTCGATGATGCTAATATGACATGTAAAAAATTGATCATGCCATTAAAGATCAGGGTTGCACCCATAGAAGAATGGATTCAATTTGCACTTAATGCTTAATATCTACTCCCTGGTGAAGAGAATTGGGTAGGTCAAGCCTTTGCTAATGCTAAGATGAAAAATCAAGGCATTATTTGCTTCAATTGTGGTAAGCCAGGCCATATAAAGAGAAATTGTAGACAAAGCATACATGGGAACTTTTCCAATCACAGGAGTGACTTAAACAGAAGGCCATTAACTCCTGGACTATGTAGGAGATGTAACAAAGGCAAACATTGAACAAATAAATGCATATCTATAAGAGACAAAGATGGCAAGCTTTTAACATTGGGAGACATAACTCAGGGCTTCCCCCGGGAAGCCCTCAAGAATCAGACCTCCAAGCCAAAAAGGGTTGAGTCATATCCAATCACAGTGGAAGAGCAGTGTCCTCAAATGAGTAACAAATCCCAAGCCTGAAACAGTAGACCATGTAACCATAGAAAATAGATCGCCCTTACAAGAGAAGTTGATGGTATCCAGTAAACCAATAAAACGCATATTTTGGAAGACATCCATAAATGAACAAAGACCAAAGATGACAATAAGAATAGACAATATTTTTATGCAGTGCTTAGTCGACACGGGGGCTGATGTTTCGATCATAACTCAGCAGGCCTGCCACCCCAGGTGGCCTCTGAAGGAGGTAGATGTCCAATTTTTAGGTATTGGGACATTGTCTCAGGTAAAACAGAGTGTGAGATGGCTAGAATGCATAGGAACAGAAGTACGGAGAGGAAGATTGAAGCCATACATGGCCAAAATAGCAGTGAACTTATGGGGTCATGATCTCCTAAGACAATGGAACACTTAAATTAAAATTCCTCCAGGCCTAAATACTAGCCAAAGAACTAATTGTGGCCTTCAAAGTAATACCTCAAGAGGCTACGTAAAACAAGTGTCAGTTATTCAGGTTGCACAAAGATGTAATCAAAAAGCTTCAAGTACCCCAAAGACACTAACAGCTCTGCCTTTGAAATGGTTGATGGACAAGCCTATTTGGGTCCAACAATGGCCTTTGACAGAGGAGAAATTGCTAGCCCTAGAACAATTGGTGCAGAAGCAGTTACAAGCTCAACATATTGAAGAATCAACAAGCCCATGGAATTCCCCTGTATTTGTGGTCAAGAAGAAGTCTGGTAACTGGAGAATGGTGATGGATTTAAGAGCAATTAATAAGGTGATTCAGCCCATGGGCACCCTACAATCTGGTATACCTTTACCTTCTTTGCTACCTAAAGGATGGCATATAATAGTTACTGATCCGTAGGACTGGTTTTTTACAATACCTCTACAAGAACAAGACAAAGAGAAGTTTGCTTTCACTATACCTACTCTTAATAATGCATACCCAGTAAAAAGGTACAAATGTAGGGTCCTTCCACAAGGGATGTTGAATAACCCCACCCTATGCCAATATTTTGTCCAACAGCCATTAGAAGTGATATGCAAACAATTCCCTCAATCTATCATTTACCATTATATGGATGATATATTGTTAGCGGACACAGACATAAACACCTTAGAAAGACTGTTTGAGGAATTGAAGAAGGTGTTGCCTGATTGGTGACTTCACATTGCCCCTGAAAAGATACAAAGAGGGGATTCTATCAATTATTTGGGATATAAAATAGGCTTGCAAACAATTAGACCTCAGAAGGTACAACTTAAGAGAGACAGATTAAGGACACTTAATGATTTCCAGAAGCTATTGGGGGATATTGCCCACATATCTCTAGTTATTGGTATTAAAATCTATGAACTGGTTCATTTGTTTAAAACTTTAGATGGAAATAAGGATCTGAATAGTGCCAGGGAATTCTCTGCTGAAGCTGAGAAAGAATTAGCATTGGTGGAAAAGAGATTACAAGAAGCACATGTTAACTGTATAGACCCAGACCTCAACTGCATCCTGGTTATTTTGCCTTCTGAATATTCTCCTACAGGCATCATAATGCAAAGGGAAAATATTATATTAGAATGGATATTTCTGCCACATAGACCATGTAAAAAACTAAAGACATACATTGAAAAGATTTCATATTTGATTTTCAAAGGAAAATTCAGGCTTCAACAATTGACTGGAAAGGATCTGGCAGAAATTGCTGTACCTTTGACTAATGAGGAAATTGATTGATTATGGGAAGACAATAAACCTTGACAAAAGGCCTGTAGTGGGTTTCTGGGGGAGATTAATAATAAATATTCCCAAAGCAAAAGGATTCAATGTATAAAGAAAACTAATTTGATTTTCCCTCATGTGGTACAGGATAAACCTATTTCTGGTGCAAATAAAACAGGAAAGGCTGATTATAAATCAGAAAACTTCAGTAAGGTGACACAGAGTCCTTATGATTCTGTTCAGAAGGCAGAACTGTATGCCATTAGTATGGTGTTATTGGATTTTCCTGTATCTGTTAACCTGATAACTGACTCTCATTATGCAGAAGGTGTTGTATTTTATATTGAAACGGCTGACTTCATTCCTGATGATTCAGAGTTAACCTTTTTGTTTGTACAGCTACAGAATATCATCAGAAATAGAACACATCCTATTTATATAACACATATCAGGGCTCAATCAGGTTTTCCTTGCCCTTTAGCACAGGGTAATGACAAGATTGATCGGTTATTAATAGGAAATATGGTAGAAGCCTCAGAGTTTCACAAGAAGCATCATATCAATAGCAAGGGATTAAGGAAGAGTTTTCCCATCACTTGGCAACAAGCCAAGGTAATTTTGCTAAAGTGTGACAAGTGTTCCCTCTGCATTCAACCATCATTTCCTTCTGGGAGTAATCCTAAGGGTACAAGTAGCAATGAAATTAGGCAGAGAGATGTGTTTCGCTTCTCGGAATTTTGTAGATGAAATATGTTCATCACACCATTGACACCTACGCAGGAATGCAGTGGGCTACTGCCCTGAGTTCTGAAAATGCTAATGCAGTATTCACTAATCTTCTGGAAGCCATGGCCATATTGAGAATTCTTGATCAAATTAGACTGACAATGCTCCAGCATATGTTTCCCAGAAAATGAAGCAGATCTTTGAATATTATGAGATAAAGTACCTTACTGGGATACCACACAATCCCACTGGGCAAGCAGTTGTGGAAAGATCCCATCGCACTTTGAAAGAGATTCTTCATAGGCAGAAAGGTGGTATGAAAAAACCTAGGGAGAGGTTACATAGTGCCTTGTTGACATTAAACTTTCTTAATGCCGATAAGAAAGGAACTTCAGCTTCAAAGAAGCACTGGGTAATAGAAAGGACTTCTGAGATGAATCAACCTGTTTATTTTAAGGATATACTAACTTCAGAATGGAAGCCACGGCATGTGCTTCATTGGGGTAGGGGTTTTGCCTTTGTTTCCACAGGAGAAGAGAAAATATGGGTAACAACGTGATTGATAAAGAACCAATTTGAAAAGGAGAACCCTCCTGAGGAAAAGGAGTAATGGCTCACATGCCGATAAGACAATTGGATATGTGGTAAGGAATATTCATTTAATTGAGGGGGGCAGGGTCTTAATTTTGTTTTGACAGAAGAATGGATGTGAACCTCTTCACAAAGCTAAAAGGATGCTGAATGCTCAGACTTTTTAAATGTTAAAATGACTACAGGGGATTACAAGGACACCTGACACTGACAGGCACTAAGGGTAATTTCTCTATTCTCACAACTAATGATTATGTTTTTATATATATAAAGGAGGTCCTGGTTTGGTAGCAAAGAAGGCTGGCTTTGGAGGTGGAGCAAGTGGCTTTCTCCCTCTCTAAACACAAGCGTATTGGTAAATAAAACTTTAGAAACTCTGTCTCACTTCAGAAAAGCCACCTGAAGTGGGACAGAAAATAGGTGAAATATATAGGGACCAATCTTATCTCACTTTTACTTTAAATTTTAAATCTTATTTCCTTCTGTATTTTCTACTCTTTTACTCTAGAAATCTTTTCTGCACACAATACTTTCTGATTGTTCAATATCTTCATTTGATAATATCCATTGGATCCTTCACTACTAAAAACAATTCCTCCTACCAGCACTCTACAAGGCATCCAGAAGGAAGATGGGGCCCCCACCAAAAATAAACACCATTGAGACAGAGAAAGAAAGAACCTGTTGTATGTCACTCAGTGATCACTTTTGAGATATAGACCAATCAGGACAGTTGTAAGATCATTTCATATCATATCTTTAGCAAATATTTTAGATGGACTTACTCAGTTTTATGAGAATGGTTATATGTGTTTATGGAATGGTTAAATATGTTTATAGTTACTTAATTAGGACTTAATCATCGTTTTAGTTTTACAGGACCTCACAGAGATACCATTGCCCACAGGCCAGCATGAAGCAACTTAATGAGAGAACTACGTCCCTTTCCCGATGAGTTGGTCATTCAAGGGAGGGTCATGGTCAATTATCATTTTGATACAATGGTTATAAGTTAATCTTGGGTAGAGGATAGAATGATATTATAGATGAAGTAAAAAAAGAGAGAAGAAAGAAAGGGGAATAGATAAGAGATCATTATACTTGCAAACAACTATTAACCAAGGGATGAATGAAAAATGAATCGCCATGTCACGAATGTTTGTATATAGATACAATTGGGAAGTTAATCTATATGTCTGATTGGGGTAATATATATTGATGCAAAGTTGAATGTATAATTGCCCTATTTTGCATGTGTCTACCTCTGTCTAAAATATTTTGCACATTGATGTGTATTAAGTACATTGCCATTTCCATAATGCAATTTCTACCTCTAATTATTTATGATAGTCATAACATTTGTTGTAAAATATACACAAGCTGTTTTATATAACTCTGTTTAGATATATTTATGTATATAATGATATATAGTTAGGATATTGTTGTCATTTGATACAAAATGTGTATTTTGGTTAATGTTCATAGGACTGTTATACTTGAAATTATTATGGAGGAGCTGTACACTCATTTTGGAATGTCTATTTTTACAATGTAAGCCTCACTTTCTTGGTTGATTGGGATTGCAGATTATGGTTACTCAGATTTGTCACCTAACAGTCAGGATACTTAGACTTTTCAGAAACATGTCAGAATATACCAAATAGATAGGCATCTTCAACCACTTCATAGACCAAGAGAATATGGCATTCAAGATTTTGTTATCTCGAATTTGGCCTTGAGAGACATGACAACTCCTGGGATCACTGTTCCTTTCTCAAGGTGGTGTTGAGCATCACATACATCTTGCAAAGAGATTGTCTTGTTTGGCGAACAATGGCCTGAGGGGCAAAGGACGACACTTGCCCTGACTGCTGTCAGTGTGCTCTCTGTCTGATATGGACGAGCAGGATGGAGGAGAGAGACTGCCTAAGCCTGATTAGACAGTATAAAACAGTCCTGCTTCTACAGAGACTTGTCAGACATCATAGGCCAGTAGTCACAAGGATGGATGCTCCTGTTGTACAGAAAAATGGTGTAAGACTGTCCGGGCAGTTAACTGTCATCTTCTCCTAAATTTTGGAAGCTACTTCATCATGCTTCCAACTTCAGGTATATATTTTCCTTCTCAGGTGTTGACGGTGTTGAAGACCAGATAGTTGAGGTTGTTACTACTTATCTCAGCAAAGACACTCAGGTATTAGGACTTTATTGTTTGAGATAAGCAGCTTTGAAGCAATCCCTGTGCATCTCCTCATATCAACATTCTAGTCATTAAATTGTACCTTGTATCTGTTATCTGCTAGCAGTAGTTTGACCTCACTTATGTTAGTACCCTTCTCTTCCCCAGACACCAACTTATGATGATTCCTATAGTATGTAGCTCATACCTAGTTTAGAACCTTCTTATTTAGACAAAAGGGGGAGGTGTAGCAGGAAATCAGAATATACACAGGTGTACTGATAGTTGCGGAATGCTGAGACAGAGAGGGGCGTGGTTGATGAGAACAAGCTTCAGAAGTAGAACACCCAGAGAGAGGACGAGAGACAGGAAGCTGGCATTCTGTCGCGCAGAGCCGGGACTTCTCGTGAGGGATACGGACAGGTGGTACAGTTTCCGGACTGGTGGCATGGTTCCAGACTGGTGGCTCAGTTCTGGTCTGGTGGTGTGGGGTTTGGACATGTGGCATGTGGGACAGGAGCTTTCATTTAGAAACCCTCTGGCACCCTGCAAACTTACCCCTTCACCTTTCTTAAAACCTTCTCTGTTTTGTAAGTGATTCTCACATAATAAACATCATTTAAAATGTAACTCACAGAGGGTCGATACCACTATAGTTAGGGTTTTTAGGGTTATCATTAGTGTTATGTTTAGTGTTAGGGTTAGGTTTAGTTTTGTTAGGGTTTGGTTGAGGATTATGGTTGCGGTTACATTTAGGGTTGTTAGGGATAGGGTTAGGGTTAGTGTTGTTAATGGTATGGTTAGAGTTGTTAAGGTTAGCGTTAGGTTTAGGGTTAGGGTTAGAAATCTTTGTGTTAGGATATGGGTTCTTAGGGTTAGAGTTTGGTTTAGGGATAGGATTTTAAATGTTAGGGTTACTGTTATGGCTACAGTTAATAGAGCTTGGGGTAGGGTTTTTAGGTTTAGTGTTAGTTTTAGGTTTACAGTTAGGGATGGGTTTTTACAGTTAGGCATATCATTAGGGTTAGTGTTAGGGTTGGGGTTAGGGTAGGATTTCTAAGGTTAAGGTTAGAGTTCTTAGGGTTAGAGTTAGGTTAAGAGATAGGGTTGTAAAGTTTAGGGTTACAGTTAGTTTTATGTTTGATAGGGTTAGTGTTAGGTTTATGGAGAAGGTTGTAAAAGTTAGGGTTATGGTTAGAGTAACAGTTGATAGCATTTGGGTTAGGGTTGTTAGGTTTAATATTAGGGTTAGGTTTACGATTACAGTTAGGGTTTTTAGGGTTATGGTTATGGTTAGGGTTAAAAGGTTTAGGGTTAGGATTAGGGTTTGATTTAGGGTTAGGGTTGTTAGTGTTGGCATTGGGGTTAGAGTTAGGGTTAGGATTCTTAGGGTTAAGGTTAGAGTTCTTATGGTTAGGATAAGGTTGAGGGATCGGGATGTAAATGTTTCAGTTAGGGTTAGTGTATGGGTTGTTAGGGTTTGGTTTAGGGAGAGGGTTGTATAGGTTAGGTGTAGGATTAAGGTTATGGTTGATTGGGTTAGGCTTGTTAGTGTTAGGTTCAGGATTAATGTTAGGGTTAAGGTTGTTAGGGTTAGGATTATGATTATTAGTTTTAGAGTTAGGATTAGTGTTAGGTTTATGGTTAGTGTTAGGGTTCTTAGCTTTAAGATTAGGGTTAGGGTTAATGTTATAGTTGTTGGGGTTAGGGTTAGGGTTGTTATGTTTAGTGTTGGGGTTAGGGTTATGTTTACAGTTAGGGTTATTAAGGTTAGGTTTGGATTGTTAGGGTTAGAGATAGGGTTAAAATAGCATCAGGGTTAGTGTTTGGTTTACTGTTAGGGTTAGGTTTCTTCAGGTTTTGGTTAGGGTTTGGGTTGATAGGGTTTGGGTTAGGATTAGGTTTATGGTTTGGGTTAGGGTTTTTATCATTATTGATAGGTTTAGGGTTAGAGTTATTAGGAATAGGTTTAGGGTTAGGGTTGTTAGGGTTAGCTGTACTATTAGGGTTAGGGTTATTAGATTTAGGGTTAGGCTTATTATTGTTTTGGTTAGGGTTACGGGAAGGGTTCTTAGAGTTAGGGTTATGGTTAGGGTTAGGATTGTTAAGGATAGTGTTGGGTTTTGTAGGTTTAGTGTCAGGGTTAGAGTTAGGTTTACTGTTAGTGTTGTGGTTCTTAGGGATAGGGTTAGGGATAGCATTAGTTTTAGGGTTATGGATGTTGGGGTTAGGTTTACAGTTAGGGTTAAAGGTACGGTTTATAGGGTTAGGGTTGAAAGAATTAGTGTTAGGGTTAAGATTAGGTTTATGGTAAGGCCTAGGGTACTTAGGGTTAGGGTACGGGTTGCTAGTGTCAGGATTAGAGTTAGGATAAGGATGTTTAGGGATATGGGTAGGGTTCTTAGTGTTATGGTTAGGGTTAGGTTTGCTAGAATTAGGGATAGTGTTAGTGTTAGAGTTAGTGTTAGGTTTCTTAGGGTTAGGGTTAGAGTTTGGGTTGTTAGAATGTGAGTTAGTGTTCTTAGGGCTTGGGTTAGGTCTAGGTTTTCGGTTGTAATAGTTAGGGTTAGGGTTCATAGATTTAATGTTAGAATTAGGGTTATGTTTACGGTTATGGTTTTGGTTTTTAGTGTTAGGGTTAGGGTTAGGGGTGTTAGGGTTAGGGTTAGGGTTGTTAGAGTTAATGTTAGTGTTACGATTTTTTGTGGTAGGGTTCTTCAGGTAATGGTTAGGGCTAGGATTCTAAGGATTAGGGTTAGCTTTTTGGTTTAGGGTTAGGGTTATAATGGTTAGAGACAGGGTTAGGGTTACAGTTGTAAGATTTAACGTTAGGGTTGTTAGGGTTAGCATTAGGGTTAGGGTTAGTGTAAGGTTTAGAGATAGGGTTAGGTTTCTTGAAATTTGTGTTAGGGTTAAGTTTAGGGTTAAGATTTGGGTGTGGTTTGTTATGGTTAGTTTTAGGGATGTTAGGTTTAGTGTTATGGTTAAGTTTATGGTTAGGGTTCTTAGGGTTATGGATAGGGAAGGGTTAGGGTTTTTAAGTTAGGGTTAGTGTTACAATTAGGGTTAGAGTTGTTAAGATTAGGGATAGTGTTATAGTCAGGATTTTTAGGGTTAGGGTTAGGGTTGTTAGGGTTAGAGTTAGGTTTAGGGTTAAGATTGTTATGGTTATGGATAGGGTTAAGATTGCAGTTAGGGTTAGGGATAGGGTTGTTAGGTTTATGTTAGGGTTGTTAGGGTTGGTGTTAGGGTTAGTGTTAGGGTTAGGGTTACGTTTCCTATAGTTAGGTTTAGGGTTCTTAATGTTTAGGATTAGGTTTAGGGTTAGGGTTAGTGTTGCTAGGTTTACCGTTAGGGTTATTATTAGGAATTTTAAGGTTAATGTTAGGGATCTTAGGGTTAGGGTTAGGGTTTAGGTTAGGGTTAGAGTTATTGTTAGGGTTAGGGTTATGGTTGATAGTGTTATGGTTATGGTTCAAGTTTACTATTAGGTTTAGGTTTACGAATACGGTTGTGATTTTAGGGTTAGGATTAGGGTTTGGATTTGGGTTAGGGTTAGCTTTGATAGGTTTAGTGTTAGGGTTAGTGTTAGGTTATGGTTTCAGGATGAGGTTTTTAGGGTTAGGGTTTAAGAGGGCTGTGAGTGTTAGGGTTATGATTACGGTTAGTTTTGCTAGTGTTAGGGTTAGTGTTGTGGTCAGGGTTAAGGTTGTTATCATTATGGATAGGGTTAGGGTTGCAGTTAGGCATAGGGTTGCTTGGGTTAGGAATAGGGTTAGGAATAGGGTTGTTAGGGTTGTTAGGGTTAACATTAGGGTTAGAGTTAGTATTAGGGTTAAGTTTCGTATAGGTAGTCTTAGGAATCTTAAGGGTTAGTATTAGGGTTAGGTTTAGGCTTGTTAGGGTTACAAAAAGGTTTGGCTTCCTAGGTTTATGGACAGGGTTAGGGTTAGCGTTGTTAGCTTTAGTGTCAGGGTCAGTGTCAGGGTCAGTGTCAGGGTCAGGGACAGGATCAGGTTCAGGGTCAAGTTCAGGGTCAGGGTCAGTGTCAGGGTAAGGGTCAGTGTCAGGGTCAGTGTCAGAGTCAGGGTCAGGGTCAAGGTCAAGGTCAGTGTCAGGGTCAGGGTCAGGGTCAGGGTTAGGGTTAGGGTTGTTAGGGTTAGGGTTAGGGTTAGGGTAGGGTTACGGTTACGGTTAGGGTTAGGGTTAGGGTTTTTAGGGTTAGGGTTAGGGTTAGAGATGTTATGGTTAGGGTTAGGATTAGGGTTAAAGGTTAGGGTTAGGGTTAAGTTTAGGGTTAGGGTTAGGGTTGTTAGTGTTAGGGTTGTTAGGGTTAGGGTTAGGATTAGGGTTAAGGGTTAGGGTTGTTAGGGTTAGGGTTAGGGTTAAGTTTAGGGTTAGGGTTGTTAGTGTTAGGGTTGTTAGGGTTAGGGTTAAGGTTAGGGTTAGGGTTGTTAGGGTTAGGGTTAGGGTTAGGATTGTTAGGGTTAGGGTTGTTAGGGTTAGGGTTAGGGTTAAGGTTAGGGTTGTTAAGGTTAGGCTTAGGGTTAGGGATAGTGTTAGGGTTAGGGTTAGGGTTGTTAGGGTTAGGGTTAGGGTTAGGGTTGTTAGGGTTAGGGTTTGGGTTAGCGTTAGGTTTAGGGTTAGGGTTATGTTTAGGGTTAGGGTTAGGGTTGTTATGGTTAGGGTTAGGGTTAGGGATAGGGTTAGGGTTGTTAGGGTTAGGGTTAGTGTTGTTAGGGTTATGGTTAGGGTTAGGGTTTTTAGTGTTAGGGTTAGGGTTAGGGTTAGGGTTGTTAAGGTTAAGGTTAGGGTTAGGTTAAGGGTTGTTAGGGTAGGGTTCGGGTTCGGGTTAGGGTTAGGGTTCAAGTTCCAGTTAGGGTTAGTGTTCGGGTTCGGGTTAGGGATAGTGTTAGGGTTAGGGTTGTTAGGGTTAGGGTTAGGTTTAGGTTTGGGTAGGGTAAGGTTTAGGCTTAAGGTTAGGGTTAGGGTTAGGGTGGTTAGGGTTAGGATTAGGGTTAGGGTGGTTAGGGTTAGGGTGGTTAGGGTTAGGGATAGTGTTGTTAGGTTTAGGTTTAGGGTTAGGGTTAGGGTTAGAGTTAGGGTTAGGTTTAGGGTTGTTAGGGTTGTTACGGTTGTTAGGGTTAGGGTTAGGGTGGTTAGGGTTAGGATTTTTAGGATTAGGTTTAGGGTTAGGGTTTAAAGGGTTAGGGTTAGGGATAGGGTAAGGTTTAGGGTTTTTAGGGTTGTTAGGGTTGATAGGGTTAGGGTTAGGGTTAGGGTGGTTATTGTTAGGGTGGTTAGGGTTAGGAATATTGTTAGGGTTAGGGTTGTTAGGTTCAGGGTTAGGGTTAGGGTTAGGGTTTTTAGGGTTAGGGTTAGGGTTAGGGTTAGGTTTAGGGTTGTTAGTGTTGTAAGGGTTGTTAGGGTTAGGGTTAGGGTTAGTGTTAGGGTTAGGGTTAGGGTTAGGGTTGTTAGGGTTAGGGTTAGGGTTAGGGTTAGGGTTGTTAGGGTTAGTATTAGGGTTAGGGTTAGGGTTAGGGTTGCTAAGGTTAGAGTTAGGGTTAGGGTTAGGGTTGTTAGGGTTAGGGTTAGAGTTAGGGTTAGGGTTAGGGTTAGGGTTGCTAAGGTTAGGGTTAGGGTTAGGATTAGGGTTAAAGTTATTAGGGTTAGGGTCAGGGTTAGGGTTAGGGTAAGTGTTAGGGTTAGGGTTAGGAATAGATGTAGGGATACGATTGTTAGGGTTCAGATTAGGATTAGGGTTAGGGTTAGGGTTAGGGTTAGGGTTAGGGTTAGTGGTGTTAGTGTTAGGGAAAGGGTTGTTAGGGTTAGGGTTATGGTAAGTGTTAGCATTAGGGTTAGGGTTGTGAGGGTTAGGGTTAGTGTTAGGGTTGTTAGGGTTAGGGTTAGGGTTAGGGTTGTTAAGGGTTGGGTTAGGGTTAGGGATGTTAGGGTTAGGTTTAGGGTTAGGGTTAGGGTTGTTAGGGTTATGGTTAGGGTTAGGATTGTTAGGGTTGTTAGGGTTAAGTTTAGGGTTGTTAGGGTTAGGGTTAGGGTTAGGGTTATGGTTAGGGTTAGGGTTGTTAGGGTTAGGGTTTGGGTTAGCGTTAGGTTTAGGGTTAGGGTTACGTTTAGGGTTAGGGTTGTTATGGTTAGGGTTAGGGTTAGGTATAAGGTTAGGGTTGTTAGGGTTAGGGTTAGTGTTGTTAGGGTTAGGGTTAGGGTTAGGGTTTTTAGTGTTAGGGTTAGGTTTAGGGTTAGGGTTGTTAAGGTTAAGGTTAGGGTTAGGTTTAGGGTTGTAAGGGTAGGGTTCGGGTTCGGGTTAGGGTTAGGGTTCCAGTTCCGGTTAAGGTTAGTGTTCGGGTTCGGGTTCGGGTTAGGGATAGTGTTAGGGTTAGGGTTGTTAGGGTTAGGGTTAGGGTTAGGTTTAGGTATGGGTTAGGGTAAGGTTTAGGCTTAAGTTTAGGGTTAGGGTTAGGGTGGTTAGGGTTAGGATTAGGGTTAGGGTGGTTAGGGTTAGGGTGGTTAGGGTTAGGGATAGTGTTGTTAGGTTTAGGTTTAGGGTTAGGGTTAGGGTTAGAGTTAGGGTTAGGTTTAGGGTTGTTAGGGTTGTTAGGGTTGTTAGGGTTAGGGTTAGGGTGGTTAGGGTTAGGATTTTTAGGATTAGGTTTAGGGTTAGGGTTTAAAGGGTTAGGGTTAGGGATAGGGTTAGGTTTAGGGTTTTTAGGGTTGTTAGGGTGATAGGGTTAGGGTTAGGGTTAGGGTTAGGGTTAGGGTTAGGAATAGTGTTATGGTTAGGGTTGTTAGGTTCAGGGTTAAGTTTAGGGTTACGGTTTTTAGGGTTAGGGTTAGGGTTAGGTTTAGGGTTGTTAGGCTTGTAAGGGTTGTTAGGGTTAGGGTTAGTGTTAGGGTTAGGGTTAGGGTTAGGGTTGTTAGGGTTAGGGTTAGGGTTAGGGTTAGGGTTGCTACGGTTAGGGTTAGGGTTAGGGTTAGGGTTAGTGTTAGGGTTGTTAGGGTTAGGGTTAGTGTTAGGGTTAGGGTTAGGGTTACTAAGGTTAGGGTTAGGGTTACGGTTAGGGTTAGGGTTATTAGGGCTAGGGTCAGGGTTAGGGTTAGGGTAAGTGTTAGGGTTAGGGTTAGGAATAGGTGTATGGATACGATTGATAGGGTTAAGATTAGGATTAGGGTTAGGGTTAGGGTTAGGGTTAGGGTTAGTGGTATTAGGGTTAGGGAAAGGGTTGTTAGGGTTAGGGTTATGGTAAGTGTTAGCGTTAGGGTTAGGGTTGTGAGGGTTAGGGTTATTGTTAGGGTTGTTAGGGTTAGGGTTAGGGTTAGGGTTGTTAAGGGTATGGTTAGGGTTAGGGTTAAGGATGTTAGGGTTAGGGTTAGGGTTAGGGTTAGGGTTGTTAGGGTTAGGGTTAGGATTCTTAGGGTTGTTAGGGTTAGGGTTAGGGTTAAGTTTAGGGTTGTTAAGGTTAGGTTTAGGGATAGTGTTAGGGTTAGGGTTAGCGTTGTTAGGGTTAGGGTTAGGGTTGGTAGTGTTAGGGTTAGGGTTAGTGTTATGGTTAGGGTTAGGGTTGTTAGGGTTAGGGTTTGGGTTAGCATTAGGTTTAGGGTTAGGGTTACGTTTAGGGTTAGGGTTAGGTTTGTTATGGTTAGGGTTACGGTTAGGGATAGGGTTAGGGTTGTTAGGGTTAGGGTTAGTGTTGTTAGGGTTAGGGTTAGGGTTAGGGTTTTTAGTGTTAGGGTTAGGGTTATGGTTAGGGTTGTTAAGGTTGAGGTTAGGATTAGGTTTAGGGTTGTTAGGGTAGTGTTCGGGTTCGGGTTAGGGTTAGGGTTCCAGTTTCGGTTAGGGTTAGTGTTCGTTTTCGGGTTCGGGTTAGGGATAGTGTTAGGGTTAGGGTGGTTAGGGTTAGGATTAGGGTTTGGGTGGTTAGGGTTAGGGTGGTTAGGGTAAGGGATAGTGTTGTTAGGTTTAGGTTTAGTGTTAGGGTTAGGGTTAGAGTTAGGGTTAGGTTTAGGGTTTTTAGGGTTGTTAGGGTTGTTAGGGTTAGGGTTAGGGTGGTTAGTGTTAGAATTTTTAGATTAGGTTTAGGGTTAGGGTCTAAAGGGTTAGGGTTAGGGATAGGGTTAGGTTTAGGGTTTTTACTGTTGTTAGGGTTGATAGGGTTAGGGTTAGGGTTAGGGTGGTTATTGTTAGGGTGGTTAGGGTTAGGAATAGTGTTAGGGTTAGGGTTGTTAGGTTCAGGGTTAGGGTTAGGGTTAGGGTTTTTAGGGTTAGGGTTAGGGTTAGGGTTAGGTTTAGGGTTGTTAGTGTTGTAAGGGTTGTTAGGGTTAGGGTTAGGGTTAGAGCTAGGGTTAGGGTTAGGGTTTGGGTTGTTAGGGTTAGGGTTAATGTTAGGGTGGTTAGGGTTAAGTTTAGGGTTGCTAAGGTTAGGGTTAGGGTTAGGGTTAGGGTTGTTAGGGTTAGGGTTAGGGTTAGGGTTAGGGTTGCTAAGGTTAGGGTTAGGGTTAGGGTTATTAGGGTTAGGGTCAGGATTAGGGTTAGTGTAAGGGTTAGGGTTAGGGTTAGGATTAGGTGTAGGGATACGATTGTTATGGTTAAGATTAGGATTAGGGTTAGGGTTAGGGTTAGGGTTAGGGTTAG
>PVIH01024287.1:0-23074 GCA_004025045.1 Sigmodon hispidus | reverse complement strand
AAAAAAAAAAAAAACAAAAACAAACTAACTCCACAGCCTTCCTTGTAGTCATTCTGCAAGGTCCAGTTCAATGAGACATAAATCTAAGTATTACTTAGAGTCTTTTGAAGATCCTCTAAAATGGGAAAGGAATGGCCTGTCTTTGTCCTTTTGTCCCGCCTTCCTGCTTTTAGTGAACAAGGATTAACAGGGTTATTGCAATCAATTAAATCATGCATGTGGTAAAACTGCTTACAGAATGGCACAGCAGAGAGTTGGGAGGAGTTACGGCACTAACCATGGTCATGGAACCATTGCACAGACTCTGTCATTTATGTTGTTTAAGCCACTGCTGTTTTAAAATTTTGGGATCACAGGCAACCTAATATGATTCTAATACAGCAATGCAGATCTACAAGAGGGCCAGAAGTCTTGTAACTCTCGTTAGTTTTTGTGTGATCATTCAAACAACAGGAGGTTTATTGCATTTGCTTTAGGTTATACTGATTAGTGAAGAAAGAGAGAGAGAGAGAGAGAGAGAGAGAGAGAGAGAGAGAATTTTTAATGGTATAGCCATAATGGGAGACAATATAGAAGTTACTAAAAAAAAAAATAGAACCACTCAGAATGAAATCAATAACACAAAGAGTTAGCTGGTGCCACACGTTCATTGCTACACTTATCACAATAGTCATGGTGTGGGAGCAATCTAAATATTCATCAACTGATGAACAAAGAAATGTCACGCACACTGAGAGGAATATTATTCTACCTTTTTACAAAAAAAAAAGGTCTTTACCATTTTCAACAACATGGATGAGAATGGAGATATAATTCCAAGTGTAATAATTCACATACAAAAAGACAAAACACTACACAATCTCACTTATATCTGGAAGGTTTTGTTGAAAAACAATGTGTACATGCTAACAGGGAGAGGATGTGCAGACAAGATGGCTCCCTGAGGCTAGTGGCAGGGATGAGGTCCCAGGATGCAAATTTGCAGTTCCATGGGATTAATAAGTCTAGAGATCTAACATACAACATGGCTGCTATAGTTAGTGATAATGCGTTGCACACTGAAAATTTGCTAGGATAGTAAATTGATGTTTGCCTAGAACTGGAACTACAGACAGTTGTTAGCTGCCATGTAGGTGCTGGGAATCGAACCTGGGTCCTCTGGAAGAGCAGACGGTGCTCTTAACCACTGAGCCATCTCTCCAGCCCCCAGGATAGTAAATTGAAAGTGCTCTTATCACAGAAAAAAATCTATGAGAATACAGGTGTGTTAATTTGTTTGATTACAGCAGTCATTTCAATATATATAAGCATTGTACACATTAAAGTTGTACAAAATAGTTTTAAGAATCCATAGATTAAAACTGGCACAGAAATAAGAATATTTCACACCCCCAAAGGCTGTCATTGACACCCAGAAAGTTGCTAAGATGATTCAGGAGACAATGGAAGTCTACTGGGGATCCCCAACTTTGAGCTAGCTTCAGTTAGGCCCTACAGGGCAGAAACTAGGACTGAGTGAGGTGCAAAACTTGAGGGATATGACCTCTGGTTTGAGGAAACCAGTGAAGGAGCCAGGTTGGCAACAGCCATATCCGCCTGTGTTTCACCCAGCTCTTCCTCGGCCTCACAGTACAGCACAGAACCCTGTTTATGATGGCATGAGAAAGCTCAAGCCAAGAGAGTGGCTGTCATTGCTTCCTAGAACACCAGTGGCATGGAGCAGGTGACAGGAAGGTGGGGGCCAAAGTGCTAGCCAGGAAAGGCCAGTTTTCCACCCCTCTGTGGGGCCTCAGCTGCTGGACATAACCTCGACTCGGGAAACTTGACTCTTCTGACTGAAATCCCCGTGCTAACTTCAAATTTAGCCCTAGGCTTTGGGCCACTTCATAAGTTCCCTCCTCATATCTTCCCCACTCCGCCACCTCACAAATCAGAGTCAAAATCTGGGAGAGGTTATGAAATGTGACCCTTAGTTTGGCCCACTCAACCCATCTCCAAATAATAAATCTTAATCAAGACACTGGACAGAAGCCCCTCTACCTTTGCTACAGACTCTTTGTGTCTCTTCCCCCTCCCCTTTCTATTTCTGCCTCACTTCTTGCCTTCTTAGGCTCCTCACACTCAGTCCAGCTGGCCTTCCCTTCTGCTGGCTCTGTCAGGCCCCACGGAGTGAAGTAGTGGAAAAAGCATATATTTGAGCCACAGAATGAAAGATAATCTGGGATCTGTCACTAAATATCTGTAAGATCAAGTCAAGTCACTTCAATCCTTTGAGTCTGTTGTCATTCCATAAAAAAGGAATATAATAATTCTGCTAAGGAAGCTGCCACTGTGATTTACTTAAAATGAGACAGAATATGTAAATGTTCCTAAGATCTAGTAGGGAATTTCTTTGATACGCATGTCAAGTACCCTCCCCCAGCCATAACTATTCCTCAGTCCTGACCCTTCCAATACTTCTGGCCTTGATGAATGACACCTGCTGTCATCCAGCAAGCAAACAACAATTCCTGACTCATTCTTCTGCCTTAACTTCTAACTCCAATCTATCACCAAGTAAGTCCTGTCAATATTACTTCCGTGTCTAAGCCAGATATTGTCTCATAAGAGCATGTACCCTTGTCACTGCTTTAAAAAGTGGCGATTTTACCTTTATGGTGTGATGATTCATACTAATCTCCATGCTCTTTATTGTGTCCCCAGGCCTAGCACAGTGTTCGTCATGAAGCTGCAAGCTTAATAAACAGAGTTGAATAAGAGAATTAGATGGGGGTTAGAATTATTGCCATTAACTGGTAAAGCAGTGATTTTTGCAGAATCTAAATGCCTCTCCCAGAGTGACAAAAACAGCAAGCAACTGAGACACAGTTTGAACAGAAATTTGTCTGATCCCAGAGTCAACCCCCAGCTTTCTTGAGGTATAGAATTAAATAAAACTGTAGCAATAGAAGGTATACAGTGTGCCAATCCATTGTACATATAAATGATTACTTCAAAATAATTC
Organism: Sigmodon hispidus; assembly: GCA_004025045.1. Classification (NCBI taxonomy): domain Eukaryota; kingdom Metazoa; phylum Chordata; class Mammalia; order Rodentia; family Cricetidae; genus Sigmodon; species Sigmodon hispidus. The sequence goes on along the minus strand of PVIH01024287.1, from coordinate 20,070 downwards.
CTATCAAGCTTGTTAGCGCACTCATCATCTCACAGTTTCAGGGAATGTGGGGTGTGTGTGTGTGTGTGTGTGTGTGTGTGTGTGTGTGTGTGTGTGACATTTGTCTCTATCCCAGCACTTGTGCTTGTTGAGACAGGAGGATATCAGGTTACAGGCCAATCTGGATTGCAGAATAAGACTCTCAGAATGTAGAGAATATGAAACAACAGGATTTACTTGTTATACTATATGTTAGATAAAAATTCACTCATAATGTAAATTAAACTTTGCTTTTTGCAGTGACGAAATTGCTATATGTGGAGTATAAAATACTGTAAAGACATGTGTCTTTTATACATGTTTGTCTACAGACTGGACTTCAGTTAAATTGTTTCCTCTAGTGTTTAGAGTTTGCTGGCATTTTGTGAGTCTGAGTCAGAAATCTCATTATATTTAAATTCTTCATTTTTTTCATGCATGATATAGGAGTACTATCAGCCTTGATCACCCTGGTAGCTTAGAATTGAAAATTGTTTTTATTATATCTTTTCTGAACATGTAAAAACATTTTGTTTCATGTTATCCTTTAACAATATAAAGTAGCAATTATATATGTAATGTTTCTTCAAATTATTTACTAAAAGCAATTTAAAGATGATAGAAAGTATGTTGGGATATGTGTGAAAGTACTATACCATGATATAAATGGGACTCAGATATACACAGATTGTGGCATCTCTGAGATCTTGGATGCTAAATGATATCTGTATACATGCCTGTGTGGGTGGGACCCAGGGGAAGAGTCAGGCAGACCTATACTTGATAAAATGAAGCTTCCCTGATGCCTGAAGGTAGCAGTGGCGAGGGTTAGCACCACTTGGGAACTACATAGCAATTGCTAAAGGCATGGAGAATGAGTCATGAGAAAATGTCAGGATGTCTAGGGCTGAAATGTGGGAGCAAAATAAGAATAAGAATTATATTCCTTATTGAGAGTTAATTGTGAACAAGACATGAAATGAGATGTTGGTTTACTCTTCCCACTAAACCAGATAAGAGCTAAAAGCCAGAAAGATAAAATGTCATACTTGTGCTCATGAAGTTCATGGACTGGGGGAAGCACAGCACAGAACCGGAGCCTAGGCTGTTTCTCCACAGTTCCTCTTCTTTTTTACTATGCCATAACAATTCATGCTGCAAACATGAAGAGCTTAACAGGAAAGTATGTATAAAGAGATGGAGTTAAAGCCCAATTCACTTTTGTCCAGTAAAAGCACCAGACAAGCTGGGTGTAGAGGCAACAGCCTGTAATCCCAGCACCGGGAAAGGTAGAGCAAGAAGAATAGCTACAAGTTCAAGGCCAACCTGGGCCACACAATGAAAGTCCATCTCAATTTAAAAATAAAAGGAACTTCCCACTGAACACCACACTCTGATGCTCCTATACTCCCTTGAAAGTTTATGATAATCAGAGTTGATGGTGTTGACAAGATGTTTGGGGCTTCTGCTTTGCTGGCCCAGTACTCTACCTCTACGCTACCCACTCACTTAGCCTCTGATTTGCAGAATGTTCTTGATGCTCTAACCCAGTGATTCTCAGTTTGTGGGTCTCAACCAGGTTCATAACTGTATTAAAAGTACAACTATAAGGTAGGGATGGAAACAAATTTATAGTCAGCACAACATAAGGAACTGTACTAAAGGGTTATAGCATTAGGAAGGTTGAGAATCACTGCTCCAGTGTCTAGTGATGTTAAGGGCTACTATTTTGGAGTCTCTTCTCTCTTGATACCCCAAAATCAAGATATAAAAAATAATATTGCAAAGCCATTCAGAAGTCAGAAAAAATATATTAAAAATAATTTAATGCAGCTAAGCATTGTGGTACCTGCATGTAGTCCCAGTACTAAGATCAACTATGTGGCTGCAGTTTAACAACAATTAACAATTAACAAGGTCTCTAAATTATCCAAATAGACATAAACCTGAAATATTTACCTCTTTGCTTTACCACTTACCAGCTCTTGTATCTTAGGCAACTTACTTCCTATCTCTGATCTTCAGATTGCACATCTATAAATAGACATTGACTAAGTGAAGAGTTAATGTGCATGAAGCACTCTTGCAGGTACCTGGTACATGGTTGACATGTGCTGTTGTTATTCATAACCAGCTATACACAGCATCACATCCTGTTTCAACAGATCTTAATAGTTACTAATCAAGTGCTAACAGTTTCCATTTACTTATTCAGATATTTCATTGTAATCACAAATTAGCAATCTTATCCTGTTCATATGTAATCCTGAGTGAACCTAATGATCAAACTTCTGAGTGATCAAACCTTGAGAGAGTTGTCTGCCATGACAAAAGATGGGTTCTTATGCTCTTAGTGATCTGCAAAAATAATAAAAAGTATTTTTGCTGCAATTAAGTAGCTTATTTACTATAAATCAATAATTCAGTGTATTTAAATTTGAAGCTAAATATTGAAAGCTATGAAGAAATCCTGTGATTGACTTTTAAACAATAAAACATGATTAGAAAGGCCTACAGTCTTGTATCTGTAATCTTTCATTATCAGTGTTTATAAAGGGAAGTTTTTCTTTTTTTCATGGCTACTGGATACTTGGTACACCTTCTGAAGTATACATCTTCAGAGATTGGTGAAAACTTCATCATTTAGCCTAGATGAACTTTAAAGGACCACAGGCAAGCGGTGATTGCTACAAGATAGAAATGGCAGAGGCACTCAGTGATCAAAACTGGGCCCAAAGGTGTGGTCAGCATAGATGAGCACCATATGGTAGACTAATCATCAGATGTTTACAAATCCAGCAATCAGGAGGCTGAGTCAGGAAGATTGTTGGGAGTTCTATGCCAGCTTGGACAACACAGTGAAACCCTGTCTTTGAAAAAGCATGAGTCCAAAAGAAGACATACAAATAAAGCAGAAGCTGCAGAGAGGGCTTCTGTATAGCTTCCTGGCAAGCCAAGGGTCACCATTTCCAAAAGCTGTGAAGTGAACAGCACCCTCTGGCTTTACAAACTGTAGTGGTCCTGCACACTTAGGAAATGGGAAGAGCTTCTAGATAAACAGATTAAAAAGGCATTATTTAACATTTGTGGCTTGCCTGGGTTAACCATGGCATCCCAGACTAGCTCATGCCTGATGGGCAGAGATGTCTTCTTAATCTCTCTGGGTTTACTTTCATCTCCCCAGTGTTCAGTGTTGCTAGACTGTCAGTGTGTCCAGACAGTAGCATTCTCCTACACATCCCAGACATTATACCTTTGAACTTCCAGCTGGACAGCCAACCTTAGAGTGACTCTACTTGCTCCTAGAACAATGACAGATAGACAGTGGCTCAACAATTTCTTCTGAGACTCCTTTGGCCTTTTCAGTTTTTCTTTGACTGGACTCCTTAAAGAAATAGTCTCCATGGGAAGCAGGAGCATAGTCAACTTCAAAGAGAGGCTCAACCTACTTAATCATGGTCCAGGCAGGCTGGACTGTAGGACTATTTCTACTTTAACAATAATTTCTTCCCAGGTCCCCATTAAACTTGAATACAGCTACATGACATATGGGAGGCCAATATCTGCCCTCTGTGATCTTCAGACTTTTTGTACAGAAAAATCACTTGTGCCCTACTTGATATGAGCCAGCCATCATCATGTAATCTTGATTGAGCAGTACCCTGGCATCATATAATCTAATTTCAGATTATTCTGTGCCACATACCTACCTATATGATACTGGGGAAGATGCCTAATTTGGCTGAATCTTGGTTTTCTCTAGAAACATGATAAGTCATGGTAAAATGCCATCTAGTTTTGCAGGGCATTGGTTGGGTTTAAAACAACAATCTTTGAAAGATGTAGCACAATCTTAGTCAAATTATTCATCTTTACTGTGCTTCAATTTTCTTGTCTTTAAAATAGAAAGAATAGTAGTATCAACAAGAGAAATATTATAAGAATTAAATGAGATTACACTTAAAACAGATGTTGCCACCAAGTGCCCTGAAGTTGTTTATTAAATTGAATGCATTGGCACAGGGGACTATTTCCTAAATATAACACTAGTAGCACAAATGCTGAGAACAATAATTAATAAATAGGACCTCCTGAAACTGAGATGCTTCTATAAAGGCAAAAGACACAGTCAATAAGACAAAATGAAATCCTACAGAATGGAAAAAGATCTCTTCACAGCCCTACATCTGACAGAGGATCTCTAAAATATGTAAAGAACTCAAGGTACTAGGCATAAAAATACCAAATAATCCAATTTAAAAATGGAGTACAGATCTAAATGAAGAATTCTCAATAGTTATGCTATGTTCATAGCAGCATTATTTGTAATAGCCAGAATCTGGAAAAAAAATAGATGCCCGTCAACTGAAGAATTAATTTCTTTTAAATGTGGTATACTTACACAATAGAGTATTATGCATCATCTTTAAAAAAAAATGACATCTTAAAGTTTGCAGGCAAATGGATGAAACTAGAAAAAAAAACATCCTGACTGAGGCAACCCAGATCCAGAAAGACAAACAATGCAGTCAGGAGTTTCTTTGTCTCACCTAGCCCAGTAGTCCTGATGAATCGCTCCCACTTGCGGTCCCAAGCTGCTTACAAAATAACTAACTCAGAGGCTTAATTTTATAGTGACTGCTGGGCCTATTACTATTACAAGTGTATTACCATTTACACTTATACACTACATATCTACCATCTTACACTTAAAGTAACCCATAGTTTTATTTATATTTAGCCTTTGCTCAGTGCAGCATTCTCATCTTGCTTCCTCTGTATCTGACTGGCACCTGCTGCTCTGCCTTTCCTCTTCCCGGTATTCTCCTAGCCTGGTTATCCCATCTCTACTTCCTGTCTTCCTACTGGTCAATCAGCATTTATTAAACCAATACAAGTGACAAATTTTTACAGTGTAAAAGAGTATTATCCAGAAAAACAAGGTATGCACTCACTCATAAGTGGATATTAGAAGTAAAGCAAAAAATAACCAGACTACAAACCACAACCCCAGAGAAGCTAGCTAACAAGGAGGACCCTAAAAGACATCCATAGATCCCTTGGGCAGGGGTAATAGATTAGATCTCCTTAGTAAATTTGGAGCATGGAAGAGAGAGGGAGAGAGAGCAAAGAAAGAAATATCTTGATAGAGGGAATTATTTTGGGGTTAGAGAGAAACCTGGCCCTAGAAAAATCCCCAGGAATCCAAAAGGATGACCCCAGCTAAGACTCCTAGCAATAGTGGAGAGAGTGCCTGAGCTGGCCTTCCCCTATAATCAGATTGATGACCACTCTAATTGTTATCATAGAACCTTCATTCAGTAACTGATGGAACCAGATGCAGAAATTCCACACTTAAGCACTGGGCCATTCTCCCAGTCCAGTCAAAGAAAAGGAGGAGGGATTATATAAACAAAGGGGTCAAGATCATGATGAGGAAATCCACAAAGACAACTTATCCAAGCTACTGGGAGCTCACTGACTCTGGGTTGACAGCTGGGGAATCTGTATGGGACTAAAGTGGGCTCTCTGAATGTGGTGACAGTTGTGTGGTTTGGGCAGTTTATGGCCTCTGATAATGGGACCAAGACTTATCCCTAGTGCATGAACTGGCCTTTTGGAACCCATTTCCTATAAAGGAATACCTTGCTTAGTCTTGATACAAGAAGGAGAGACTTGGTCCTGTCTCAGCTTGATATGCCAGCCTTCTTTGTTAACTAATCAAGAAAAGGCATTACTCTCTCTAAGTAGTAGATGGGGGGTGGGATCTGGGGAGTCAGCAGGAGGAGAGAAGAGAGGGGGGACCTTGGTTGGTATGTAAAATGGAAAAAACACTTTTAAGTAAAAACATAGGACAATGAAGATCTAGTCACATGTCCAAGGTGACACAAAGAATTACTAATAAAGTGGGATGGCCCTCATCCCAAGCATCCTTAAGCTTGTGACTGTATTCCAGCCTGCCCTGTATGGAACTGAGTACTTGAAAGGTATTTCTGATTTTTTTTTTTAATTTGGTAGCCCTTTCTGGACACATGCTGCTGCTTAGCTTTGTTCTTCATTGTGCCTTCACAGAGGGCACTGAAGGATTCCCTGCCAGCCTGTCTCCTCTGACTTCCCTGAGAAGGAGTGGGAATTTTTACATGAGTAAGCATGATGTATTTGTCTAGTGGGAGGGAACTGGAAGCTGTACCTATATGCACACAGACAGATAAAGCATCTTATTTTCCAGAGGTTACCTTAATTTGAGGCCTAGACAACCATTTTCTTCTCATGGCAAGAAGGGAAAAAACACTAATTTTTAAGGAAACAGCATCAGCACGGCCTGGTGGTTTGTTTGTTTGTTTTTCATATTTCTTTAGGTCTTGAGGCTTGCTGGAGACTCTTGAGTTTAGAACTAGCCAAATCAAGCTTATCCAGGGCATTTTATCATTCCCTTCTCAGAGAGCAAGTAATGCAGCATTTAAAATTTTTTAAAATATCTGTTAAAAAAGTAAATAAATTTGGAATACATAAAGATAATAATATTAGCTCGCAAAATATTGGCCCTGACATGTATTCTTCTCTGATTTATTCAATAATATATTTTATGTGCAAGCCATGTGAAAACTAGAGGTCCATAAAGGAGAAACTAAAAATTGCTTTTAACAGCAAATCTCAGAAATAAGTACTATAAACTATGTTTCTCTAGTGTTGTTTTCCAAGGTATACAAAAACATGAGTATTTGTGGCTGTGTTGCATACACGAATATCCCTCTTTTATTTCTTATCTAAAATTATGAATACTTCCTCAATTAAATTTTTCTCAAAAAGCACCTTTATCTAACTGCTATGTAATATTTCAATGTAAATATATAGAAATTTATTTCACATTCTATATATTTAAACTGTACTCCTATTAACAGTTTTTCAAATGTGAAAACATTATTATCACTTAGTTTAAAAAAAAAAACAAAAACAAAAACCAGAAAATGTTCCATAGTGTACTGAAGCAAACCCTTATTTTGACAAAATTTTACAATCTTGTTTTCAGCACTACTGATCTCAGAGCCTTATTATACCATTGTGTATAATATTTACATATAATTCCAAGGAGATATGGTATGCACGATTTCCTGTCTGCAGCACAAAACACCGGACTGGGTCTCTCTATAACAAATATGGGACCATACTGCCCTCTGGTGGTTATGTAGTATGTCGCTTTTTTCTCTCTTCATTTTTAAATCTTCCTTTTTCTTTCTCTCATCTTTCCTTCTCTCCTCTTTCTTTTTTTCTTCCTTTCCTTATGCATACACTTAGTGTTTTTCTTAAGAGATTCATAAGAAAGAAAGCACTGAACAAAAACATAGAGTTCTAGGGCTTGATACATTGCTTTTTTTAGAGAGTAGTTCCTAGCATTCACAATGCCCTGTGTTTGTGTTTGATTCCGAGGTCATTCTTGGTCATTATGTTTCAGGACACCATGGTATACACAAAACTCCAGTTCAAACAAAAAGGAAAAAATAAATAGGGTTTTGCTCTTGCACTCTGAATCTAAAAACTCAATACAATGAGTTTATTTACACTTAGATGAAGTTTATCTGTTTAAAATGAAGGATAGTTTTCAATATTAAAATTTATAAATGTTTAATTTTGTAACTGCTATAAATAGTACCAGGGGTTTCTATAGCCATACAGTTTCCCCTGTTATTAATATCTCAAACTAGTATGGTATATTGTTACTATTAATGAACTAAGGTCTCTAATATATAACCAAATGCAATTTATAATCTATTCAAATGTTATTAATTTGTTGCTAATCCCTTTCTCCTCTAGTATTTTATCTAGAATCTCTCAGGGTGTCTAGTCATCCATAATCCTTTCTTAGGTTTCTCATATTTTGGTGGTTTTTTCAGACTCCTCATTTTTTTCTTTGATTGTTTTGGTTTTCTTTTACCACAAAAGTATTATGTGGTTGCTTCTTTTTAAATTTTCAGTCAAAGTTTCACTCAAACAGGCTGGCCTTGATCTTGGGGAACTCCCACCTCTACCTTCTTAGTGTTGACATCTCAGGCATATACCATCATGACAGCTTACTTTAAACATTTTTCAAGAAGTGTTAGGTGAGTTTTATGGAATATCCCTTAACTAAGATGTGTCTGGTGTTTATCTGGTGGTTAAACTATTTTTGTCAAGGAGCGCTCAGAGACCAAGTGCCGCTCTCAACACATCATATAAAGAGTATAATATGGGCACAATGTTGTTACTGGCAAGTAAAAAGTGTTTTCCTGAAATTCAGAATCCTCTTTAGACTGTAGAGAAAGACAGGTATCAGAAACTTCAATGACCACAAGGATCTTCACATTTCAGTAGAAGAAACACTTTCCTGTTTTTTTTTTTTTTCCTTTAAACCACTGAATTGAATCAGGCTTGCTTGGACAAGTATGGGTAGGGGGTTATTTACTGGAGCACAAACAAATTGATGATGGCTGCAACTGCAAACAATGGCAATCATTCTCCTAGCAACCATTAACTACCAATAACTACTACAGTGTTCTCATGAGGCCCCCCCTTATCCATAACAGAATGTTCTAGGGCACAATTATGTACAAGTGTTTACAACTGCATAAGTTGTCTCATGCTTTCTAATATACACACACACCAAACAAATGATTGTAAGGAAAAAGATAATGTACTTATAGTTTATTTAATATAGGTGACATTTCCAGATGACTTTGTGAATTTTTAAATATAATAAACTCAGTGGAAAATTGTCAACCATCTTAATCCTATCAAAATTGCAAAGGCAAGATATCAAGTAAATAAATATTTATTAAGTGAATCTATTTAATCTGGATGAGCACAAAAGAAATCTGCACCTGTGCCATGAGCTTCCTCTACCCTCCCACAGTTGAGTCTGAATTAATGCATGCATCTTACATATACACAATAATGGAAATGATTTTAATTTAAAAAGAAACTGTGATTTGGATAGGCTTTGAGGAAAACACAGGCCACCTCCCTTAACCTCCGGTCTAGGGAGATCACCAAGAGGGATGAGCCATCTGCCTATATTATCATTGCCCTACATATCATCATTGCTCAACAAATAGGTGAAAAAGGATGGTGAAGTGTGCCTTCTTACCATCAGACTTCATGATAGAGAAGAGATTCCCAGAGGTATCTGAGTACTACTGGTCTACCAGACACCCTTGACTTGGGACACTCATAGGTAGAGCTCCAGTCCTAGCAATCTTGTGGTGAAAAAAACCTCATATTAATGCCCTTTCTAACTATCCTGATCTGAAAGCATGAGTACAATCACAAGAAAAGTGAAGAAGTGTCTCAAACCCAACTGTAGAGCAATGGTTCTCAGATATGCTTTGATTCAGAAACCTTAAAATAGAAATATCCAAAGCTCTTCCTAAAGAAGCTGGCTTTACGAAAACAGACTATAGTAACTCTCAGTAACAAGGCATATTTGGTGGTAAACAATTAAGAAGCTGCTGAGAAGTCTGTTAATTAAAAGCCACAGTCCAAACCACAGATAAATGACTTTCCTAAGGAGAGCCAAGGAAAAAGACAATGATGATGAGCACTCTTGAGATCTGAACAAACTTCAAAGACTTGCCTCAAATACTACAAGTTGGAAGAGTACTCAATTTAATTGGATCTGACTGTTGAACAATTGGTGCCCCAGGACATGTTCAAAAACAATAAAGCAATCCCTGCCCAGCAGGTGATGAAGCCTAGCATCTGGGTGTGATTGCAGCAAATGTACATTTCAGTCTAACTGAAAGATCAAGGAAAGAGAAAGTCACAGACAGTTCTGAGAAAGCCACTGCCATCCTCCAGTAATGATGCACACACTCCAGGATGTGATCACTGCATATCAATGTGAAGACTTCACACTGAGGGAGAACTTTGTCTCGATGTAATAGTTTAATTAAACCACAAAACAGGAAAGTAACAGCAAAAGTAGGACTTGGAGAGGGGAAACAGAAATCAATATCTAGTTGATACAATATATTACCTGGCATGCCCAAGTTTCAACAAAAAGAATTAAGAAAGAAATAGAAAAAAAGATGACAATATCTAGGAGACAAAGCAAACACCTACAAACCATGAGTCTACTCCAGTGTTGGGTTTGGTCAAGACTTCAAAGCTGCCATTGGAAACCATGTGCAAAGATATCAAAGAGAAGTCTGCCCAAATCTATCCTTGTCTTAGTAAAAGCAATGGGAAAACTACCAAAATTCTCAAATCAACCTTCTCCTAACTAGGAATAAACCAGGGTCTACAATGATCTTAGGTTGATTTACCCATGCAAAATGGTGGAAGCTCTTAATAAGGATATTGATATTTGCGGTGTTGTGTCTTATCCAGATGTGACCCTGTACACTCTAGCTCCAGAATAGTCCTGAGAACTCATAGTCTATGTTCACATTGACTACTAAAACCCTAGGAGACAGCAGGCAGCAGAAAGGAGCTGGACTTCCTTGGGGAATGATTTCCACAGCACTTCTGTTGCTTGATCAGTGTTGCCTTGTAACAGTCCCTTTGGAAGGTTGTGTGTGCTTAACTGGACTCGGGATTATGTTGGGGTGAAAAGCCTTTTGCCTCAGAGCATTTGTCAAAAACAATTCCATACAACTATCTTTGCTTCTCCATGAAGCACCTCAAACAGACAGTAGATAAATGAAAAGATCTTTAAAATTAAATCTGGGAAATGAATTGCCATAGAAGCTTTTTAAAATTTTTTATGCAAGGGAATCCAAACAAATCAATGAAAGAGACTTTACACAAGGTGTTATGATAACTGGACCATCAAATTCCAAGGAATGGTGACTGGCTTGCATTTTCTTCTAAAAGTGTTGTATTTTGTGTTACTGATATCTGATTATTAGATTTATTTGGAGTTAATTGATTGTGTACAGTGTATTGTAGATGTTAAGTATATCTTACACAGCTCAAACAGGATATCACTGATTAATTTACAAAGGACATAAATGAATTTCCTTATATTTTTGAAGTCTAGAAAGTCCAAAATTGAGGAAGTACTGATTGTGTGATACAGGACTTTTTGCTGTGCCACCCATGGCAGAAGTCTAAAGGGCAAGAAAGATCAAACTTTCAGCCTCCAGTCCTTTTAAAATTGTCATTAATCCATTTTAAGGACACCATCACCATGACATAAGGTCCCAGGTCCCAGCACTGTTGTCCTGGGGATTAAATTCTCATCATACACTTTTGAGGGGGACATTTAAGCAAATGAACTCTCACTTGATAATTTGGGAGAAACATACAAAATGTCAGGGAAATGAAGTAAAGTCCTGCTCAGAGAAGGCAAGCTATGTAAAAGAATTTGTACCACAAGCTGGTCGATTAATCTATCAGTGACCTTGTTGTGATTATAGTGAATCACCTCCCCAAATCAATGTTATGCACATTGGACAAATCACATTCCTTCTCTCCTCATAGCCTCAGATTCAGTCATACATACATATAGAAATGTTGCATATTGACCCCAGGTATAGGTGTTTGGAGTTAACATTACACTTTAATGTAAGGTTTTATGTTTTAGATAGGGATGTGACCTTGACCAATTTGGTAATCTTCCTTAACTTGTTATCAGCCATAAAACAAAGACAATGTAGTACCTAAACATACAAGGTACTCCTGAGGGTTGAGTGATCATACCTATCCAAGAGTCAGTATTAGAATGACAACCCTGTACGAGCCCTTCGTGTACTGGTAGTACCTGAAAAATTAACAGCAGCTCAGACCCATAAGTGGAAAACTGCCAACTCTCAAGCATCACTCCTGGCTTGGAGATTCTGGATGTCTCTGAAGCAGATGGTACCCCTGGCCTGTAACTCCCGCTGCTTCCTGGTGGGCTCCTTCCTCCCATTCGTCAAGGCTTCATGACCTGAACCAAGCTGAAATGTCAGAAGAAACTGCAATGCACATTCTCTGTTCTGATAAACATCCCATCTCTTTCCACATTTCTCCATAAAAATATTATGGTGTATGTCTCTAAGGTCCAAGATAAATTATTTGGGCATCGTTGTTAAGATTGTCTGCAAACAAGTTCACCTCCATCAGAGGAAATAATTAAAATTTCACATACTTCCTTAGAGCAATATTCTTTTACATTTGATTCGGTTCAATGACTATGATGAGAATTCCTTATAGCTTGATAGCTTTCAAAGAAATTTTATATTTGTTGCTTGGAAGAAAAAAACCAACCTGGGGATTTGGGGGGTGGGAAACATTCAGTAACTTTGCAACTGCAATAAACAGATGTCTCGAACCTCCTGACTACTCTGCTGTTGTTTTTTCTCAGTTACCCTAGTGCCTTTGAGAACACTATACCATTCATCGTTCTCAACAGCTGGAAAGCAATGTCTTCATCTCCCACCAAAAGTTTTCTTTGTTCCTACTTAGAAAATTTAAGCCCCTTTCTGAGTAATCTGTATCTGGTCCACGGGGAGGCAGCCCTGCTGGATTATTGATGATTTCTTTTCTCTTCCCTATCATGCCCACATACAAACGGCACTCCATCCCTCACTGTCTTGGATCACTGTCAGTCTGACTCATTCATCAATTTTCAATCTTTAGTTATCACTCCCCACCCAGGTGCTTATTATAAGCTACCAGTATATTTCCATCTCGTCCATCTTCTCAGCCTCTGAATCTACCACATAAAAGGTCATATTTCTCTATTCCAATTTCTGCTAATGGCCTTAACAACACTTAATGGGAACAGAAAAGAATTTCACCTTTCAAAAGGTGTCGATCAACTTTCAACAAGTTCCCCATTAATTCTGACTGTGTTTCCAAGGATTAATCGAACAGGCTGTTGACGTCTACTACCCTGGGGCTGCTTCATAACATGAAATGTCCTGCTGGATCCTATCTGCTGAGAGCCACTTAGAGGGTGGAAAGTTATATTTAGTTATAATCATTCTGCTTGAAAAATGACCTTAGGGGGCCAGTCATGTCCCAAGAACATTAGCTGAATGGCACCCCAGAGTTAATGTACTGTTTCCTTTTCTCACAGTCCAGATAAGTTGACCAAAATTCTGCAGTATCATGCCCCAGTTCTTACATCTTTAAAGAAGCTGAAGCCAGAAAAAGTTGCTTACAGAGATGATGGTTGTAGCCTGGAAAAATGGAATGGGGCATGTGTGGAGCCTTACCCAAAGCCCCTTGGTACTTGCAAGCAGGATTATGAGACTACACTAGAAACAAGTCTTTTGAAGACACACATTCTGCATTTATTCACCCGAAATCTACCTATTATACAACTGGCCTTAATAAAACCATAAAGTAGAGATCAATGAAGACAACTATTTGTTATATCAGACCTCTTGTAAATCTATGGAAGAAATAAACTGAAACAGAGTAGACACCTTATAGTACTAGAGAAAGAATAGGGAGACATACAAACATAATCACATTAGATGGCAGTGGGAAAAATAACTATTAATGGGAAAATACAGAATGCTTGAGAACACAAAAGAGAAGTCCGTGCTTTTTGAGACCCTTTGTTAAGAATTACTTCCTCAAGGAGATCCACCTTATCTTCCTGATATATATATATATATATATATATATATATATATATATATATGACGTTATGCACTCCATAAAACTCAGTTATCAAGTCCTCTCAGGTTTATACCTACTCTTATGATCTCCCCATTTACAAAAATGTCCATTCATGCTGCTCATTTACTTATTGGAGCATAATTAATCAAGTAGCTATGTTACCTGAATAAGCTCTAATGAATAAGGAAAGGCTTTGTGCAAGAATGGGCATTAATCAATGACTCAGTCTTTATCAGTTCCCTCATATAACCTCCATGACCCTTTGCTTTGCTGTATCACTGATTATTCAGTGTTAATCACAAACTTGCAAGCTTGTTTGCATCCTTGCTGGTACCGTAGCATGGATGCTGACTTTGAGTGGCTGTACCAAATACTGGAAAAATAAATGTAATTCCTTATAATATGACTATGGGTGAAAAACAGTGTGGGCTCCAGGCAAGCTGAGAATCCTTTCCAGAAAAACAAAAGGCATATTATACTCTCAAACACCTCCTATTGTTCTTCCTCTATGCAGAGGTGGGATTTATTCCCCTGAGTCTGCACTATCCTGAAAGTGCACCAATCATGTGAAAAGAATACAAATTTTATCATACCAATTTTAAACTCAAGCTTTATCTACTTCCTACTCTTCAAATGCTCCCTGTGGGTGCCATGTGAACAGTGAACAAAAATCTAAACAAAAGTAGAGGGCTCATGTAGCTCTTTTAGTAAAGGCTCCTGAATTCCTCCTTGAAATCTAGCATTAACTGCCAATGGCAAATCCAGCTCCATCCAAGTACAGCTTCAAGGGAGAAATGAAATGAGCATTTCTCATATGAGTTCATACAGTTCATAGAAGTATTCAAGATAATAATGATTTATCATTTGCAGGCACAAAGGTTTGGTGTCAATTGTTAGATAGAAATACATAAATCTGAGCACCTTACTATTGGGTAAACCCAGAGCTCAGCAAACTTTTCAAGCCAAGGGTCTGATAGCAAATCTCTGTCTATTCTGAAAGAAATGAGGCCTCATTGAGATTTTGGATCAGAGAAACTTTAATTTAGGATTTGGAGGTCATATTCTATACATACAAAAGTACAGAATCTCAAAATATATAAGATTAAAAATAATGGACAGAGCTTAGTCCCAAATCTTTAATAATAGCTTAAGATTTCAAAAATTCTTCTCTCTCAACAATAGATGAAATTAGGGCCAAAATAAAATTCAGTATATAATAGCTGGGGATCTGAAACACCTTGGATCAGCACCTCTGATCCCACTCCCTCCAGAGGAAGACCTGACCCAGACTTGATATTGGGGTGAGAAAAGCGAATCTGCCAGGAGTGGATGTGGAACTAAGCCATATTGGGACCTTGGGACCTCCTGCCCTTGCTGGGGAGGAGATGAGGAGATGGGAAGAAGAGTGACTTGTAGGGGCAGGAGGGGGAAGGAAGTTTGAACAAGGGGATACATGGATAAAAATATGACTTTATTCATAATAAAAAGGTGAAAAAAGACAGTATATAAGTCAGGTGTAGTAGCACATGCTGTAATTCTAGCACTGAGGAGATGAAAGCAGGGGGATGAGGCGTTCAAGGCCAGCCTTGACTATTTGAGCATCTAACATAGACAGAAAGAGATATAATTAAAGACATGGGAGATTCAAAAATCACAGCTAACTAACTAAATGTATAGAATATTTCACATAACAATATCAGAATCATGTTCTTTTTAAAATCCTGTATAGTACTTGCCAAGTCATATTTTCATACATAAAATAAGACTGAAAAAACTTAAAAGAATAAAATTCATATGTGGTGTTAACTCAGCACAGGTGCTCTATTTTTAAATTCTTAGGATTAGTAGGTCATTCAGGGTGGTTTCAGGCTAAATAACAAAAACTACTTGCATTTCTGTCTGCTATCAACAAGCACACCAAAACTGGTTTAAAACATACCATTTGTGGTGCTAGAGGGATGGCTTAGCAATTAAGAGCACTTGCTGCTCTTTATCTAAATTCTATTGTTATTATTCTTTTTATGTGTATAAGTGTTTTGCTTACATGTATGTCTGTGCATCACCTGCATTCTTAGTGATCTTTGAGGGCAAGAGAAGGTTCCCGTCCTCTGGAACTGGAGGTATAAATCATCTGTGTGCTTCCATGTGGATACTGGGAATCAAACCTTAGCCCTCTAAAAGAGCAGCCAGTGGTCTTAACCACTGAGTGATCCTTCTATCTTCACTCACTTGCTGCTCTTGCAAAGGACCCAGGTTTAGTTTCCAGAATCTACATTTCTGGCTCATATTACCTATAACTCCCCTGATCAGTTGCTTCTTCTGCCCCCTGTGGACATCAGGTATACATGTGGCACACATGCACATGCAGGCACTCATATATACAAACAAAATAGAAATAAGCCTTTTGAAGTATATATTTACAAATACCTCTAAAGAAAATAAAGTGCTCGCTTATGCAAAACTGAACAGAAATCACATTTAGAATGAAACTTTAAATGTGAATAAAACAACATTCTTTAAAGTAATTGGAAAGATATAGTTTAGAAGATTCAACATAATAAAAATGTCAATTCTCCTCCAAAATTACATGTAGGGGATTGAAATCCCCATAAAAATATCTGCAATGCAGCTTGTAGACACAAACATTTTTTAAAACTTTATTTAAGAAGGACCAGGCCCTCTGACAGCTAGCAATCTTGAAAGTAAAAATGAACTTACCTCTACTCAATACTGTCTACCAAATATTGAAGGTTACTCTATAAGCACAGTAAACAAGAGTATACAATATTGACAGAAGAACAGACACACAGATCAATAGAACTAAATAAAGATGGCAGAAATAACCCACACTCATACATCCACCTGATTTTTGACACAGTGACCAAACTACTTCAAAGGGAGATGAAAACACTTTAAATGCTACTAGAGTAAATGAAATTCACTTTAATATTTCAAAAATGGATCATGAACTTTGAATGTAAGATATGAAACAAGAAATATTTTTTAATGGGAAAAAGTATTCAGGGTCCAGAGATATATTGGATTTGACACCAAAAGTAGAATCCGAGTAGGACTCATAAGATTTCAAAAAATAAAAGAATTAAAATTACTATTTCTCTGAAAATGGTAATATAGCAATGCTACAGAATGGAAAAGAATATTTGAAAAATGAATAGCTGATAAAAGATACCATTTAATATATACAGGAACCTCACAAAACCCAATAGTTCAAAAATAAAAAAAATAATGGGCACATAAAAAGAAAGATATCTTGACAGAGGGAGCCTTTTGGGGGTTATAGAGAAGCCTGGTACTAGGGAAATTCCCATGAATCCACAAGGATAACCCTAAGACTCCAAGAAATAATAGAGATGGTTCCTGAACTGGCCTTTCCATGTAATCAAATTGATAATCACCCTAACTGTCATCATAGAACCTTCATACAGCAACTGATGGAAGCAGATGGAGAGATCCACATTTAAGCAGTTGGTCGAGCACCCAGTCCAGTTCAAGAGAGGGAGGAGAGATTATATGAGCAAAGGGGTCAAGAACAGAATGAGGAATCCCAGAGACAGCAGACCCGAGTTATTGGGAGCTCACAGACTCTGAACTGACGGCAGGGGAACCTGCATGGGAATGAACTAGGCCCTCTGAATGTGGATGAGCTGAATGGCATGGACAGTTTGTAGGGCCTCTGGCAGTGGAACCAGAATTTATTCCTGGTGCATGAACTGAGTGTTTGGAGCCCATTCCCTATAGAGGGAAACCTTACTCAGCCTTGATACAGGGGATAGGGGCTTGGCCCTATCTCAACTGGATATTCCAGACTTCATTGACTCACCTTGGGAGTCCTTACCCTCCCTAAGGAATGGATGGGAGAATGGAGTGGGGAAAGCAGGGGGAGGACAGAGAAGAAAAATTAATAAAAAAATTATGAAAATAAAAGAAAATATCCTACAGGTTTGCTACAGATCTGCCTATAGCAGTATCTTATGGAAGCATTTTTTTTTTCAGGAATCCATGTTGAGTTTATTGGGAGAACGGGTGGGGAAAAGAGAGAGATAGAGAGAGAGAGAGAGAGAGAGAGAGAGAGAGAGAGAGAGAGAGGGAGGGAGGGAAGAGGGAGCAGAGAAAGAGAGAAAGAGAGTGTCTGCCACATGGTTGGGGCTCTTTAAAAGGTGACCATGTAGACACACCCCAGGAATGGCATGCCATGCCCCATCAGAGCGCCTCTACAGGCATGGGTGTGACTGCAACAAGGCATGCAGCCACGCCAGGACGCACACAGTAGCAAATTCACGCTTTGTTAATATGTAAGAAAAACATAGGTTTTACTTGCATGTATAACTGTGTAACGGTGTCAGATCTTGGAATTATAGACAGTTGTTAACTGACATGTAGATGCTAGGAATCAAACTCAGGTCCTCTGGAAGAACTGTCAGTGTTCTTAACCTCTGAGCTATCTGTCCAGCCCCTCAGAAGTGGGTTAAAATAGTTTCTTTGGAGCAGAGGCATCTGCATCTTGGGGCTGCCCCCTTGGCGCCCAGAGTGGGCTGTGTCAGGTGGCTGACACTAGCTAGCTCTTTGCTCTGGGCTACAGCTGATCTATGCAAGTGGCTGGCTTATCAGCACCGCAAAAGGTCATCTCTTTGGCCAGTTTATAGGCTCTCACTTTTCTGTGGTGCGGTGCACTGGCTGTACCCCGCTGCATCTAAGGCGCCCAGCAAAAATCTGACGAACTTTGTCTAGGATAAATTTAGAATTCGTAGAATTTAGAGTTGGAAGTAGGTGAGAAGTTGAATTTGGAATGTGGAAGTTTTAGGAAGAATGTGGGAGGTAGCAGGAGGGAAAGAGAAGGTTTAGAAGCAGAAAGGAAAAACGCTTTTGTTTGCTCGTAAGCTTGCTTGGAAAGTTAGCTGTCTCAAAATATAGTAAATCTAGGGGATCAAAAATGGATAAACTTGGCGAGGTCACTGGTGTGTTCTGTTACCGAAGCTCAGAGGGGGATTTTGAGAGTTAGCAAGATCTGAATTGTCACCCAAACTGCAGTCTCAGGGGAAGCAAAAGCACTCTGAAATACCTGTTCATTTCCAGGGTGATCTGCTGGGACATTGCTCTAACTATATGCTGTAGCCATATGCCAAATCATTCCCAGGCATTCGTCAAGGCCAGGGAGAAGGCTCCAGGAAATAATCCCAACCCATGCTGCAACACTGTAAAGACTTGTCAGGTATACAGTGTGAGCCATGCACTATCTCAAGGTTTGCCAGCAAAGTCTTGAGGATAGGCGCCTGGAATATCCCTGTGTGTGAGTCCTGTGGAGAAGCTTCAGTATCGAGGAACACCAGGAGTGAGGGAACACTTTCCAATTGGGGCTGGTGGTGTGCAAATATACACTGCGACCCAACAAATGGAAAGGCGAATCCTGGCAGCGACTCTTCGATGAGGCTTTCTTCGATTATGTGTACCTAAGTCTAAGAAGAGGTCTCCTGGGTTTCAACACCAATGTTAATACTTTGTGCATGGAAGGATGAAACATGCTGACAGGCTGCCAGGAAGCCATGTTGCGTTTATTGGGGAATGGGTGGGGAAAGGGAAGGGGGGGGAGGAAGGGAGAAAGAGCTGGAGGCATTTTCTTTTTTCTTTTTTTTTCCCTTCTTTATTTTGTATTTATCAAAAAAAAAACAGTAAAAAGAATTTAAAATGCGGAAGAGTTAACAATAACTATACAGAGGATAAGAATCATAAGCATGGCTTATCAAGGATGGAAATGCAAATAAGATTGCTACACATATATTTACTTTGTGTTCAGCTTTGCCTCTGAATTTTTTTTCCATCCCTGTATACCCTTATTCAAGGTCCCTTCCCCCTCCCACCACATCTGGTCATTTTTCTTCTCTGCAACTCCCCATCCCCTCCCTGGTCAGGGAGCAGACAGTCCTATGGTCCCACTGACCCAATAATACTTGGATCAGTCTCTACTCCAGGCCAAATCCAGTTTTGTCCCCCCTCCCTCAAGAGTGAGTCAGGTGTTCCTATAGTTGGAGTGGGGTTTGAAGGGTCACTCCAGGGTGTTTCTGATCCCAAGCTGTTCAGTGGTTGTGGTTTGCCTCTTGGGCATGTTTGGCTTTTTTTTCTTGTTTGTTTGTTTAGAAACCACTAGTGAGTGAGTACATCCCCTGCTTATCTCTCTGAGTTTATGATACTTCCTCAGGAGGATATTCTCCAAATCCATCCATTTGTCTGCGAATTTTAGGATATCTTTTTTTCTTACTGCTGAGTAGTATTCCATTATGTAGATGTACCACAGTTTGTTAATCCATTCTTCAGTTGAGGGACATCTAGGTTGTTTCCAGGTTCTTGCTATTACAAATAATGCTGCTATGAACATAGTTGAGCTAATACCTTTGGAGTGTGAATGTGCCTCTTTAGGGTATACACCCAGAAGTGGTATTGCTGGGT
>PVIH01024286.1:0-23082 GCA_004025045.1 Sigmodon hispidus | reverse complement strand
GTATGCTGTATAAACTGGACATGCAGGTTCCATAGGAAAGTGACCTCTGAATGTGGGCAGAACAAGCCGAGATGGTCCTTCAGGTTCCTGCTTTGCAGAAAACTTTGCCAGACATTCTTCAGAACACAAGGAGAAGCAACTGATGGACTGTGTCAGATTTCCTGCATCACTGAAAGGTTTGCCAGAGACTTTGGGCCTATAGGCTGAAGATAGATGCCCCAACGTTACAAAGGAACTTTGGGTGACTGTCCAGGCAGACAGGTGTCATCTCTGTCATTTTGTAGACTTGGAAGTTGCTTGCACTTCCGGTTTGTTTGCATAATAATATATCCTTCTGTGGTCTTTGATGTGGTTGAAGGTTTAATAATTGTAGGTATAGTTCTTTTTAGTTTAAAAGGTATATTAGATATGAAACTTTAGACTCACAATGATAAGGTAGATAATGGAATATTCTCTTTAATTTTGGAATACAAATAGACTGGATATTGTGACTGTAATTCTTGCTTGAGAACTGTTCTGTTGTGTGTAATTTTGCTATATGGAAATTGAAACCTTCCTTTTTAATTAGACAGAAAAGAGGAAATGTGGTGGAATGTTCTCTGTACTATGTAAATAAATAACTGTTTTGACCCATGTAGGGCACCGTAGAAGTGGGTGGAGAATCAGAGGCAGCCAGGTAGGAAGAAAGGGTGGAGTTTACTAGTCGCCATCTGTCCCCCGAAGAAGAAGCATGTAGGAATTCAGGTGAGCCACGGGCTGCAAGCCACGTGGTGGGTAGATTCATGGAAATGGGTTGATTTAAGAAGAAAGAGCTAGCTAGTAATGTGCTTAAGATATGGGCCAAGCAGTGTAAAGTATAAAAAAAAAAAAAAAAAGAAAGAAAAACAATGAAATATGAGCAGCAGAGGGCAGTGGGCGGGGCTCCAATCTACTATGGTACTGTCTGAGAACACAAAACCAATAAGGCAGGTCTTGTGGGATTCTGAAGAAGAACAGATGTGACTGATGGACCTCTAGAAAGTCTCAGTTCATGCTTCCTTTAGCAATGTGAGCTGAAGGTGGTTTCATCATTAAAAGATACAAATGGGTGTTACTAATACAGCATGCTCAGCAAATAGAAGACAACATTGTTCAATTAAACAACTAGCCATCCAAATGGAGATATAAATGACCTTGAAGTCCATGAATGGCTCTCCAGATGCCCAAAGAAAGTGCTTCTCAGAGGCCAATGCTAGATAAAGTGGAGCTATTTTGCTGAGGGTTCATGGAAGAAATTCCAGGATTTTTCCTTACCCCAGTGCAGCTTACCCCAATTTTTTTTCACTCATCTAGAGACAGAGTTTTTCAGTGCCTGCCATACCTACTGCTGAGTGTGCCACCTGAAGGCCCATGATTAAACAAGACTAGCTTGTAATTAGAGCTAAATAAAGGGGTGTGACTATGTTGAAGTAGGGCACAGGGTGGATCTCAAAGGCCAAAATAAGATCGGGCTTTCCAGTCATGAGAACAGTGTGAAATACACAGAAGCAGAGAGGGAAGCTGGTTATTTAGAGGATTTAGAGGAGATGAGTTTGCTAGAGAGAAGAAAGCATGGGGCAGTTTTTCCAGTTAAGTCCAAAGAGAGGGTTGAGCTAGGCTCTGGATCCTAAACTTGGCCTTCATGGGGGGAGTAATGTATGTACTAAACAGAAACGCAAGCTGAATCTTCTACAAAATTGTTCTCTGCTAGCCATCATGGTGGCTCACTGGGTTTTCCATTCACAACACATTTTATTTATCTCTGGGTAGAAGAGAATTCAGAGATGGAAAAGAATAGTTCTTTAGGTGAGTGTCTGTGTAATGCATGCAGCGCACCCAGTGGTTTGCAAAATATTTGGACCATAATAGTGAGCAAGATAGACAGGTCTGTGGGCTCTTGGAGATGGTACGTTAGTGAAGGAAACAGGCAAGAACCCAACCACTGCATAAAGAACAGAAGTGCAGTGTTGAAGTGCCACAGGATTGTATGAACAGAGAGGAAGCAACTACAGATAAATGATCCAAAGAGACAAATACAGGCAGAGAGGGTAAGCAAGGGAAGGCTTTAACATGTCAATCAAGAGTATGAGCTCCAGTAGTAAACAAGAAGCCCAAGAAGAAAAGATGGGAAGGAGTGTGGTAGGAGATACAACGAGAGGGACTTTGTATAAAGAAGAGCAGTGCACGGGCTTTATAGCTAAGCAAGGCAGTGGGGGAATCTGAGCTATATATTCAAAGATCAATAAGCTGGCAGGATCTTCATCCTGTGCAAGACTGGAAGGGAGGACCAATTGGGAGACTTGGTGAGATGACTTCAGGGAAGAGAAGAGAAGACTGTGACCTATGTATTTAGGAAAAGAAGTTACACTGCTGGCAAGCCACATAAAATGGGACTCAAGAAAAGGCAGAGGCTTGACAATGTGAAGAAAATTAGCACATTTAATAATGTGTCTAATGTGTCTCAATGATAGAGTCTCAATGTGGTAGTCACTGGCTAGTAAATCATAAAGCATAGTTAACCATCTCCCATGATTCCACAGACCTTGCTCCACGTGGTACTGAGTGGAGATTGGAATGATCATCTGGAATTAACCAGACTGAAATATCTAGCATGATCTCAATGGCTAGAATTTGATGCTGGCTGCTGGTTGGTACTCAGCTTATTCCATTAAGCAGAGTTTTTACTATATGAGCTTCCCATATGGTTTACAGGTCTTAAGACACTTTAGCTCTTGTAAAGTCACAAGAATAACCATGGTACCTAGTAAGAAGCTGCAAGAATCCGTTTGTATAGTCTCAGAAGTCAGAGAGCTCTGTGTCTGTTGCATTCTACTGATAAAACTAAGCCCAGAGTCAAGGCCTGAGGACACAGAGTGCACTTTGCAGTAGCAGGAGGTTAGCGAAGAACATGTGATCAGCTTTCAGCTTCCACAGAACTGTTGCCTGGCTGCGAATGCATTGGAAAGAGAACTTTGAGTGACTCAGAGAGAAGAGACCTCTCAGATGAGTCATAGTTGTATACACTGGCTAAAATTTTTTTAAAAAAGGAAATCACTCACTTTACTAAATGTAACTTTCAATTAATAAGTCTACCAAAACTAAGAAATGTGAAATCATAATTAAGTGGTCATAAAAAAATCAAAACAGTAATATCACTAGGAAGAACATAGGAATTTAAGGTTATGAGGATTTCTGTGGTCTGTCCTGCAGCCTGAAACCATGTTGATTTTTATAGTTCATGCTGCCACAGAAGATTGTGTTGGGGACCATGGTCCTGTGCAGCCAGAGGATTTGTTGATGTCTGTAGCCTGAGTTACCCCGAAGGTTACACAAATGCCCCCTTAAGCCATGTTAAAGTCCACAGGTTGACTAATTTTAGGGACCATATTGGTGTTCACAGTCCATGTTGCCCACAGGTCATGTTGATGCTCTTGGCTATTGGCTATGATGGTGTCTGTGGCCTGTGCTGCAGCAGAGGGCCACATTGATGTCTCTGCCACCAGAGACTATGCTGAAATCCATTAATGCTGTCACCAGAAACCATGTGGAAGTTCATGATCTATGTGCCCCCTGATTGTAAAGGATAAGGAAGATATTTTCACAGTGGTACCAATGACTACAGACTCACAGTTGAAAAGGTGAGACATAGAAGGGTTCTGGAACAACACTTACCACCACTCTAATTCCCCCACACACCCAAAAGTAATAGCCTAGATAGAAAGCCATCAAAGAGAACACTTAAACACTTGTGATAAAGATACTGAAATGTAGCTTTCTACATTTGATGGCTTCTGGCAGGGGTGAGGTGAGAAAGGACTCAGTTTTCTTTAAGGAGCTGGCCACTGGGAGTTTGATCATGTTCCAGCAAGTAAATGGGCAACACAAATTAAACTATTAAACTTTCTTCTTCTTCTTCTTCTTCTTCTTCTTCTTCTTCTTCTTCTTCTTCTTCTTCTCCTCCTCCTCCTCCTCCTCCTCCTCCTCCTCCTCCTCCTCTTCCTCTTCCTCTTCTTTCTTCTTCCATGGTGGAGGTCACAAGGGTTGGGGGATAGACTTGGGAGAACTGGAAAGTGAGTGTGATGGGGGCACATGATGATCAGTAAAATGATCAATAAAAATATTATGCAAAATAATCAACAAAAATATTATGCTTGAGAAAAAATGTTACATATGGAGGCTGAGGAAATGGTTCAGTAAGTAAGTGTTGAAAAGCCACAGAACAGTGCGGAATCAGCAGTCAAAGCAATGTTTCACAGTCTAACATTTTAAAAGCTCTTCTGGTTAGAAAATGATTAATGATATGTAATAAAACAAATTCAGATGGAGAAAACCTCTAAATGGGTTACAATGTGTGTGAAAAAAGGCTATATAAGCTGGGAGAGAAAAGAAAAAGGGTAGAGAAATTTCCCTTAAAAAACAGAGATAGAGTAATAAAAATATCAAAAGCCACATAAAGATGGAAAATACACACAAAAAACTGGATTATGATTATTATGTTTTCTTTTAATTTTTAACTGTTAATGAGCAAACTACAGCAAAACAATTGATTTCAAAGGCTGTCAAGTAACCAACATATATATTTTAAAGATATCTTGGCTTTTAAATTTGTATCTAAGGTTATGTTGCTTTGGAAAAGAGGTTCTGCTTTTGTTTCCACAGAAAATGAGAATCTGTGGATTGCTTCCAGGCTATTATGATTTGGTTAACCAAGACTCCCTGAAAAAAAATCTTAGATGAGAAGAGATGGTCACATCAGCTTCAAGGCTGCAACTAAGATGATCTAGTCTCAAGAAACCATAAAATCACCAGCACCCTCAATCAGCAGGAAGTAGTAATGGAAAGCTACACCCAAATTCCAAAAATATTGTTTATAAGTGTTTGGTTTCATTATAAATGGTTAGTGGTTATAGTCAATCTCTTGTTTAGAAAAAGGGGATATGGGATGAGAATGATTTTAAAAAGACAGATTATTGAATTTACTTTAATCCAAAAAACAGCTGTTAATCTCAAAATATTTTACATTAGTATGGATTTGGTTTATTGATACAAATTTAAGGTCAATTTTGTTATGCTGTATATATTTTTTCTACTCTTGTTTAAGGTATGATGTTTATGTAACTCATTTAAAATTATAATGTGTAATTTAAAAATGCAGATTAATAGTCATCTCTTATAACTAAATCTATAGTCATATTAGATTTTTAGGTATACAAAGATATATTTCAATTAGATAGGCAATCTTCAAAGACTTCAAAGACCTATAAAATATGGCATTTAAAATATTTTAAGAACTTAGACTTTCCTGGACGGTAAGATAGGTCTGCTCCTGGGACCTTCAATCTACTTAAAGAGAATGATGGGCACTGAAGAAACTCCATATGGAATTTACTTTCTTTGTGGCAATGGTTAGTCACTAGACAAGAAACTGTTCTTGTAATGACTGCTTGACAGCATGCTGTATAAACTGGACATGCAGGACCCATAGGAAAGTGACCTCTGAACTTAAGCAGAACAAGCTAAGATGATCCTTCAAGTTCCTGCTTCACAGAGAAAATTGCCAGCCATCCTTCAGGACACAAAGAGAAGAGACTGACAAACAATGCCACAATAAACAAAGCAGTCCTTCAGATTTCCTGCTTCACAAAAAGGTGTGCCAGAGACTCTAGGCCTATAGGCTGAATATGGATGCTCCACCATTTTACAAAGAACTTTGGGTGACTGTCCAGGCAGACAGATATCATTTCTGTCATTTCTAGATTTTGAAAGTTGCTTACACTTTCTGTTTATTCGAGTAATATTGTATTCTTCTGTGGTCATTGTTGTAGCTGAAGATTGGATAGTTATAAGTATAGTTCTCTTTAGTTATTATAAAGGGTATATTAGGTATGAACTTTAGACTCTCAAGGATAAGGTAGATGATAGAAATTTTCTTTTATTTTGCTAAATACAAATACACTAGATATTGTAACTATAATTCTTGCTTGATAGGTGTTTTGTTATATGTAATTTTGCTATCTTGAAATTGAAGCCTTCTTTTTTGATTAGACAGAAAAGGGGAAGTGATGTAGGATGTCTTTATGCTGTGAATAAAGAGACTGTTTTGACCTATGGCAGGCATCTTAGAAGTAGGTGAGGAAATCAGAGCATAGATAGGGGAAGGAGAGCAGAGTCAAAAAAAGACTCAATCCAGCTGCCCAAGAATCAACATGTAAGGTAACACAGGTGAGTCATGGGCCATATGGCAGGATAGATGAATGGAAATGGGCTGAATTAAGATGAAAGAGCTAGCTAGCAATATTGCTGAGCCTTAGGCCAAACAGCATGAAATTAATATAAGCGTCTGTGTGTTTCTTTGGGACTTTGGATTTCTGGTCCAGATAAGCAGCAGCGGTGGGCAGGTTCCAACTGTGGGGCTAGGCCAGCCAGAAGTTCCTTTTTACAGGGAAGAACATTGGTTACACAAACATGAAGACCTGAGTTTAAATTCCCAAAACCCTTGTAAAAACTTGGCTGTGGTAAAATGCTGCCCCCAGCACTAAGTGGGGAGAAGAGGTAATCCCCAGAACTGGCTGGCTGTCGGCCACCTCACTCCAGATGCAGTGAGGGACCCTGCTTCAAGACACTGACATGGAATGTAACAAAGCAAGACACCCCACCACATGGGGATGCTCAACCCCAACACACACACACACACACACACACACACACACACACACACACGCTTGCACATATAAAAATTGAGCTCTCCATAAAGCTTATGGTAGAAAGAAAACATAGTATGATAAAAATGACTATCTCGAGCATATATAAACCAAGAATAAAATTTTCTTTTAGATTTACTTTTATACTTAATTATGTGTATGAATGTTTTCCTCTGCATATATGTGCACAAGAGGATGAGTATCTGAAGAGCCTAAAGGTCGCAGATCCCTGGTACTGGAAGTCACAGGTGGCTGTGAGCCCCCACTCCCCACGTAAGTTCTGGAAACTAAAGTCTGATCCTTTGCAAGAACAGTGCAATATCTTAAATGCTGAGACACCTCTCCAGCCCTGAATGCAGATTTTGCTTTTTGTAGAAAGTCAAAACACTAGGAAAACTGCTAATAAATTTACTATGAAGGAATTTTGACAAACCAAGAAGAAAAGCAAACATCCCAGGAGAAACATGGGCACACAGTAAATAGACAAAATCAGAAAAGAAAATAGCCCATAACTATGCAACAAAATATTTAAACTTGATCAACATTCAAAACAGTGTTAAGATGGAGTTTTCATCTGATGGGAAGTGTTTTAAGTGAGTACCTAGGTCAGGCAAGGGACTGGGGAGACAACAGGCACTGCCTTGCATCACTACAGGATGTCTACTTAGGAACTTGCCTGCCATGAAAATACTGCAGTAGCACTGCCAGCCTTGGCAGCTGCATAGGGTACAGTGCAGTTCTGTGAATACGGTTCACTTCCCTTATCATCAAGCCTGGGCCTGTCCCCTCCACTCTCTTGGAAGGTCCTTAAGCCACCTGGCCCCTCCATGGGAAATTCCTGTTTGCCATTCAAACCCCAGTTCAGGTGTCAGTTCCTCCAGGACCTGTCCTTAACTTCACTGATGTCCGCATAGCAGCAATGCCACACCCCTTCTATGCTTGCCCAAGTCTGCATTGCTGTCATGTTGTAATAGGGCAATCCAGGTTTCAGCTGGGCAGTCTTTAGCCAGTCATTTAGATGTCGTTCTATCTCCTTACTTGGAATTTAAGATCACAGCTATTCCACACAGCTGCTAAGAAGACTACACAACACCATATTTCAAATTCTTACTGCTTTCTTCCTCAACCCAGATTTCTCTCGCCAGATAACAGACTCCCTTAAATATGCCACAGTCTGGTTCTACTCCTCAGATACCTTAAATATGAAAATGGTCCTGCATCTATGATTACAACCTAACCCATTTTTAAATTTATATCTCATAAACCATCTCCTGTCTCCTTGCCTTCAGCCTCATTATGCTATGGTTCCTGTGGACTATAGCAGAGGGTGTTGGACACTCTGGTGCTCACTGCCTGTTACTCTTCTTGCCCATATCCTCTGCTGCCACAATGGGAAGGAAAGAGAGAAAACTTCACTCAGTAAACTCCTTGTTGTTCTGAACCCTGCTCCATCCTGTCACAAAACCACCGAGCAATCCAGGATGGGGTTTCTCTGCCTCTCAGCTTCTTGAAGGACTGGATATTTCCTTCTGGGGATGAAATACAGGCTTCCTTAAAGAAGCACAGTGTGATTGCTGTTTAGAAACCAGACTCTCCTTAACCTCTACTGTGGTCCTGCTGAGACTTGACCACCGGCCCCTCTTCTCTCAACCACTCAGTCTCCATTTGGTCCATTATGCAGCCTTTCCCTGCAACACACGCAAGCACACACACTTAGCATTTTACTAGAGACCAGCTTGCTCACACCTTTCCCCTCAGTCTTACCAGCTCTCCTTTATTTCTTTCTCACAACCAACACCATGAGTTCCAGAGTCTTGGGAGCTCCACAGTTTCAAGTATTCAAAACAGAAGGGGGACAATCAGCCTCCTCCAGCATTTTGGAGAGAATTAGATTAAAGCTCCTCACAGAAGAGGGAAAAAAGGAAAATTGATGGTCACAGAATGGGTCTTCTCTCAGTTTCCTCTGCACTCCCAGGTAAAAAGCTGACACAGGGGAAGCCTTTGGCCTTGAACCCAATCTTTCTTCATGCAGCTTTGGCAGAATCTATTAACACAGTATGGTACCCTCTCTACTATAATCGGGGTACACTTGAAAACTTTCAGTGTCAAAGAACTTAACTGTTTCATTCATAAAGAGGTTAATAAGTACTCAGCTTGGTCCAAGTGCTTTCTGTGGGATGTTAACTAGTGTCATACAAAATAACAGCAGACAGAGTGACTTTCTAAGGTGAAGAATCTGTCCAGACCTATTCCCTGTACTGGGATGCCTTGCTCAGCGTTAATGCACCAGCACAGAGGGGTGGGGTTTGGTCCTGCCTCGAAGTGCTATGACTTACTTTGTGGACTCCCGTGGGAGGCTTGTCCCATTCTGAATGGAGGAGGAGTGGATGGGGGAGGAATCGGTGGAAGAAGTGCGGAGGGAAAGGGAGGAGAGAAGGGAAGGAAAACTGTGGTGGGTATGTAAAATAATTTAAAAAAAATAACAAAGCAAAACAAAGATATGGGTACAAAACACTGCTTACAAAATAAAGAAAGTTTAATTAATTTTTAGATAACACCACAGAATACAATATTGAATGTTAAGAATAAATATGAGTTGTGAAGTGTCTTTTGAATAAAAATACAATAATATGACCCTATCATCTAAAAATAAAAATAAAGGATATATATATATGTATATATATATATATTTAGTCCAGAGTAGACATTGTGTTACCATGTAGGAGTATGGGATCATTTTATTTGCCAATTAAATAATTAAAATGTGATGGAGAAAATCTTAAGCACAACATTTAACAGCAGGGAAAGTCTCCAATGCAGTAGGCAGAATCAACAGGTGAAGATATCTTCATTAAAGGTGAAGTGCAAACACACAGTGAGAAAGACCCTCTGCCGAGGGGCAACTTCAGAAGGAAATGTCCAGTCTCCCCTGGAGGGCTGGGGTTTTAAGTGTCCTTGATGGCCAGGAAAAGAATTCTTCTTCCCCTAATTTAGGATTGATCAGTTTAAACAGAGAAAGAGAAGCTTCGAGTAAGTGCTACTTGGTCCTGCTTTGAGCTTGGCTGGGCGGCTTGGACTGTTCCTAGGGCAGAGGAAAATGCTGGGAACAGAAAAAGGCATCAGGCCTTTGCATCAGTCAGGAGAGTGAAGAAGCTGGACGTCTGTTATCTTTATTACTATTTATGGTTTCCCTGCCTGTCTCCCCATCAGGATCTGACTCTCTACTGGTCTCCCACTGCAGTGTGGAGCATCAGTGCCAGAGTAAATGATGGATGGAAAACCAAAATTTTTAAGGAAAACCTAAGAAGGATTGTGTAAATGTTTTTGAAATAATTATCCCTGACTACCAGGATCAATGATGAAGGTGGCCCGAGGCCAGATGAGTACAGGAAATGCATGGGCAGGGATCCTTATAGAAGTATCTTTATGCAAGGCTGGAATTTCAGCACTTCTGTGATAATTCCTGTTTAATAAGGCGATGGAGCATGGAGACCCTCCCTTTGTGGCCATCCCAGGCTGTGTTTCATCAAGGTGTGACACTTCCAACATCATTTTGACTACAACAATTTTTACATTGATTTCTGACTTTGTATCTACTAAGCCCTCATTCAAAGAGCTATATAGTGTTAAAAACATCTTAATTTATTTACTTTTAATCTTTGAGAATTTCACACAATCATACAGTGAAATATGATCAAATCTATTCCCACCTCACCTTCCCCACCCTTGTTTCCCCACAACTGCTCCTAAATCCCCCCTCCAACGCATCCTGGGTCACTCCCAACATACCCGCCTCCCAACTTCCTGTCTTCTTCCCCTTTTTCAATAACTCACAAATCCCAATTAGTGCTGAGGCAGAGAAAGTGCCCCCTATCCACTCCACCCACTCAGAGAAAAATAAAGAAAAAGCTCTTGAATAGTGGAATGTATCCAGTTCTGGCTAATGTCCAAAGAGGAACTACAGCAAATAGGAATTTCTACTAACTTGTATGGACCTTAGGCTTTTACATAACATGTACATTGTCATCCTCAAATTTCTTTCAGGTCCCAGCCTCAGGTTACACTTTCAGTGATTGAAGGAGAGACAGGAGACAACAAGTCTGACCACTTGGGCAGGTGGAAGATTTACGAAGCAATGGTATTTCTAAGCTACCCCAGTGCACTTTTTTAATAGATGCTACCCAAGACACATTACCTACTTGGCAGAATTGTGCTTTTCCTGATAAGGAGCCCAGGAGAATTGAGCCATTCTACAGAGGCATGTCCTCTGATATAGGGATGGATGTGATGACCTGCTATAAGTCAGGGTTATCTCATTTTGTTATGGGAATAAAGCCTAACTGGAGATCAATCATGTTCACCCTTTTCACAGTGGACAGAAATACTCTAAAGCAAGTTTTCATGCAGAAAGGACACTAAGTCTCCAAGATGGAATAGGAGTTATTATCCTGGAAGACACTTGGAGATTCCAGAGTGGTCAGTGTGTCTCAAGAACTGGAGAAGTAATCTGAGATAAGAGGAAAAGCAAAGGGCAAAAGGCAAATGAGCCAGAAGAGGTTGGTGGCTCCAGACACAAGATGCACTGTTAGAGCATCTGAGTGAGTTTGGGCTTTCTCTAGAAGGCCAACGAAATAACAAACATGTTCAAAAGGGAAGAGCTGCATATAATCCAATTTGGAAAGATTGTTCTGGATGTTCTCAGGAGCAAGGCTAGAGTTGGAGACATCTGATCTGCAAACTTCTTCTAACAAGGGCCATAATAAGGTAACAATGGCCTGTACTGAACCCTTGGCAGAGCAACGGAGACATAGAGGAGGGTTAGAAATATTTAACATACATATTGGCAACTGGCAGAATGTAGAGGCTACAAGAAAAGAAATGTAAGTATGGTGTAGGTTTTTGGCTTAAGCAACGGTTTGCATGGTAGAACCACTCCCAGAAGCATAAAGCTCCAGATACAAAGAAAGTTAACTTGTAGGCTAAGAAGACACTACCTTTAGGATCCTATGTTATGTAAGCTGAAGAAGGACAATGATAGATATGCTAAAGTGGAGGGAAAAAGCATATGAGGCCTCAACTCTACACGAAGAACTACAGGCAGCTAAAAAACGCTGAGAGCAAGAGAAGCAATCTTCCCCAGGGAAGATCACACCAATTGGTTACCCATCCAAATGGTCAGCCATGAAAACGTGTACACAACTAACAGTATACAGACTGCAAGTTGTATTTATGCATGTAGAAATGTAGAGTATATGTGTGTGTGTTTATTTGTATATTTGTGTGTGTGTGTGTATTGTGCAAATAATATCAATTAGTGAAAAAAGAGGCCTTGAGTATGAAAGCAAGCAAAGAAGGCATATGGAAGAGTTAGAGGGAGGAAAGGAAGAAATGATGTAATTATATTATTACAAAAATAAAATAATTTTAAATTTTCAATGTTATTCATATACCAATGTACCTACCTTGCAATACTGCTAATAACTCTTAATTACAAAGATATGGGCAGCCCGTGAGGTGAAGATCAGGAAAAAAAACGAGTGAAGAGAGAACCCTCCTAACGTGTGTGTGTGTGTGTGTGTGTGTGTGTGTGTGTGTGTATACTGTTGTTGTTATAGGTGAAATGCTCATACTTTGTAGCGGGTACATGTGTGCATGTATCCATGTTGAAGGTGAAGATCAGTTTTGGATGTGGTTCTTCAAAAGGCATCCATCTTGAATTTTTAAACATGGTCTCTCTCCTGGTCAAGAACTCATCAATTAGTCTAGGCCAACTGGTCGGTAAGCCCTAAGGATTCACTTGTCTCCACTTCTCCAGTGCTAGGAGCACAAGAATGTGCCACCATGCCTAGCTCTTTAACATGGGTACTATATAAACTGATGACATAATTGTTCCATGGTATGTATGGTTAGGGGGAACTAAGGGAGAGAACAGCCAGGGGCATCTCTAATAGTCCATAGCATAGAAAGAAAGCAGTCGACTTAACATGGCCAGCATGCTGGACCTGACCAGGAAGGTAGGATCAGTACAAAGAGATAGTAAGAAAAAAATGGGATAAAGAACAAGAAAGGAAGACAAAGAGCATGTGGTCAAAGGAGAAAAACCAAGAGCAAATAGAGAAAACATCAAGTTTATAAGAATGAGCATTTGTGGTATTATATTGATTATTTAATGAAAATAGTCTGGAATATCAGAGGACATAGCCACCCACAGAGTCAAGCCATGAAGTTCAGGGAATGATGACCCACATCTTTATATTTTTGGTTGTGAGCCTAGCCTTTAACGGCTGAGCCATCTCTCCAGTTCAACCCACATCTTTAATCTCATCACTGGGGAGATAGAGATCTGGCTGGATCCCTGTGAGTCCAAGGCCTAACAGAGCCAGGTAGTGGTGGCACACACCTTTAATCCTGGCTCTAGGAAAGTTGGACCAGAAAGTGAAATAGCTGTGTGGAGACAGAGGAGGGAGGAGTTTATCTTTGCCTGGCAATACCCTTGTTGGCTGAAGATGAAGAAGTTGCAGTCAGGATTCGGGGAGACAGGCCTTAAGAGTCAGCTGGATAAGAAGTGGCTGTGGTTTGTTTATTGTCTTTCTGATTATTTCAGCTTTTCCTCAAATAACTGGCTCAGGGTTTTTATTATAATACCAAACAAAATTCATACAATAAGTATCTGCAGGGAGGGAAGCCCATGAGCTTGAGAAGCTTAGGGAAAGGAAGGAGACAGGAGGACCTAAGGAGAGCCAGGATGCCAGTGTGGACTCTGTGACAGGTACTCTTGATACTGAGGGAGCATGAAGGCCAGCATGCACTTTGGTGCTAATAGACACCAGGGGTATTCATTTGTCTTTTCTGCCAATGATAAGGGAAATGACATTTTTTGTAGTAGAGAATCACTTCACCCATTCCTGAAGAATGATGGCGTTTGTATAATTTACAGAATTTGGGGAATGAAATTTCTTTGGCCTTGACATGTACTAGGGATAAAAGTCAGGTCCTCATGCTTTGCAACAACACTTTACCAACTTAGCATCTTCTCGGCCCCTTTCTTCACAACATGCATATATTGTACAAATGTTTTTTCTGTATGTATGTCTGTGCACCATGTAAGTATCTATTGCCCTTGGGGGCCAGTGAGGGGGTCATGAATCTCGGAAGTGAAATTACAGACAGTTATGAGATACCATGTAGGTGCTAGAATGGAACCCAGATCCTCTGCAAGAACAGCCAATGCTCTTAACCACTGAGCCCTCCCTCCAGCCCTCTCTTGACAGCTCTTGAGAATAGATCCCCATAAATTTAAAGGGATATAAACAAGCCAAACTCCCAAAACCAGCACTGAGCTGATTCTCCTCAACTTTTGGAGCTCCCATGTTCAGTGTAGAAGAAAATCCAAGAGATATCACCTACTGTCATTTCTGCTCTTCTCAAATTCCCCAGCAGGCATAGCTGGACCTGAACTTCCTTTATATTCACTACTCAAATTGCCAGTCTTTCATTCATGGTTCATGGTTCCTGTGTGTAGGAAGGAAGGTAGCATCAGGCAGAGTAGCATTTCCCCACCTACTCTCCAGCCTCACCTCATACACGTCCCACAAACTGTGGTCTTGGTAGCATACCAATGTCCACCAGCCCTTGTTTCTTCAAACCTTCATACAAAAAGGAAGTAACCTGTTACCGCCATTATTATGTTCCTAGCTGGGCTTACTTCACCCAGTGTCTGTCACTTCTCAATTTTTGGAGTCCACAGGTCTCAACATTCTGCCCCTCTGCACAAATCTGATGAACACTGGATTACTATAGGTTCATCATCATACCTTAAACAGTTAAAAAAAAATCAGTGGTGAAGAAATCATATAGTGGGCTTTGAGTATAAGGTCTAAATAAAAAGAACAAATTAAAAAAAAAAAAAAACATGAGGAAACCAGCCTATCATGAAACTGGTATCATACTTGCTAACAAACTCAAGTATCTGAGTTTATATCTAAGACCCACATTGTGGGTAAAGAGGATTGACTCTGGTGGTGATATATTGTATATTTTAATAAAATCAACTTGGAATATCAGAGAACAGAAACACCCACAGTCAAACCATTGGGTCAGAGAGTGGTAATTCACGCCTTTAATTCTAGCACAGGGATGACAAAGTGATAGCCTAGGTCTTTAATCCCATAACTCAGAAAACAGAGATCTTTCTGTGTTTCTGTGAGTTCAAGGCCTAACAACCAAACAGTAATAGCTCACACCTTTAACCCTAACTCTAGGATTATAATGCAGAGTTGACTCTGGAACTGAGAGAAGAAGATACTTAAGGCAGGCATAGGAAGACATTGAGGTATTCTGTAGAAATGACCAGCCAGAGGACTCTGGAATACAGCTTCCACCCTGAGAGGTTGGCTGGGTGAGAACTGACTGTGGTCTGTTTTCTTTCTCTGATATTTCAACTTTTCCCCAGTATCTGAGTTTTCTAGAAATACGAACTAGAGTTCGAGATTTAGACTCCCACAAGTTATCATCTGGCCTTCACATGTAGACTACAGCACAAACTGTGTCTGCTTATGAATGCACATATAAATGAATAAATAATAGTAATTTTTCTTTTAAATATGAGGAAATCAACAAACACATTTCTTTTTTTCTTTTTTTTTCTTTATTTATTTTGTATTTATCAAGAAAAACAGTAAAATGAATTTAAAATGCTGATAAGTTAATAATAACTATAAAGAAGATTAAAAATCATAATCATGACTTACCAAGGGTGATAATGCAAATAAGATTGTTACACATATATTTACTTTGTGTTCAGCTTTCCCTCTGAATTTTTTTTCCATCCCTGTATATCCTTATTCAAGGTCCTTTCCCCCTCCCACCACATCAGGTCATTTTTTCTTCTCCACAACTACCCATTCCCTCCCTGGGCAGGGAGCAGACAGTCCTATGGTCCCACTGACCCAATAATGCTTAGATCAGTTTCCACTCCTGGCAAATTCAGTTTTGTCCCCCCCTCCCTCAAGAGTGAGTCAGGTGTTCCTATAGTTGGAGTGGGATCCGAAGGGTCAGTCCAGGGTGTTTCTGATCCCAAGCTGTTTAGTGGTTGTGGTTTGCAGCTTGGGCATGCTTGGCTTTTTTTTCTTGTTTGTTTGTTTAGAGACCACTAATGAGTGAGTACATTCCCTGCTTATCTTTCTGAGTTTGTGATACCTCATTCAGGAGGATATTCTCCAAATCCATCCATTTGCCTGCGAATTTTAGGATATCATTTTTTCTTACTGCTGAGTAGTATTCCAGTTTGTTAATCCATTCTTCAGTTGAGGGATATCTAGGTTGTTTCCAGGTTCTTGCCATATTGACAGTGTCCTTGGCTTTGCAGAAGCTTCCTAGCTTCAGGAGATCCCACTTATTGATTGTTGATCTTAGTGTCTGTGCCACTGGTGTTATATTTAGGAAGTGGTCGCCTGTGCCAATTTGTAGAAGTGTATTTCCCACTTTCTTTTCTATCAAGTTCAAAATGACTGGGTTTATGTTGAGGTCTTTGATCCACTTGGATTTGAGTTTTGTGCAGGGTGACAGGCTCAGATCTATTTGCATTTTTCTACACACTTCCATCCATCTATGCCAACACCATTTGTTAAATATACTATCTTTTTTCCATTGAATGTTTTGGGCCTCTTTGTCAAAGACCAGGTATTCATAGGTTTTTGGGTAATGTCTGGATCCTCAATTCTATTCCATTGATCCACAAGTCTGTTTTTATGCCAGTACCAGGCTGACAAACACATTTCTATGCCATGTGCTATTTTGAAGATATTTATTTGGCATCTCATCTTATCACAACACAAGCCATTAGAATGAAATTATTATCTACATTTTACATAAAGTAGAAGAAGAAAAACAACTTAGCTAAAACCAGCAAGACTTGGACAAACTGTGTTCTGTCCTGCCTGCTCTGCTCACATATAGACATCACTTCCCAACCCACCTTACTCCTCTCTCTCTCTCTCTCTCTCTCTCTCTCTCTCTCTCTCTTCCTCCCACCCTTCCTCTCCCTTCCCCACTTCACGCCATATCATATCAGGAAAGCCCTGGAGGCAGCATGTTGAAAACCGCATTTTATCCTGATGTCCTGAATCCTTGCACAGAAGGACAGCCTCACTCTCATCAGACCTTGCACAATTAAGACATAACAATCTACTACAGTAAAGCACCAAAATTTAAAAATTTTGTCTATTGGTTTAGCTAATAGCCTTTAACAAACATGGTGTGTTTCAAATGCATCAAATTATCAGTACAAAGTCAACCAATCATCCCCAGTGAAAACAGATTAAATGTTGTCCTTTCTTATTTTAAGCCAGTCTCGAACACATTTCACCTCTGTGTTTCGGTGTTCTCAAAGGGAGGTTTTCTGAAGGTAAATAAGAAACTTTAAATGGCCATTTCCTTGTAGTGTCTGTAAAATGATGCCTGTTGTGTATGTTAAATGATTTAACACAGGGGAAAGACAATATCTTTCAAATATTAGCTGCTGCTAACTATTGAAGAATTCTCAATAGTATATGTGTTTCTTGTAGTGCCATTCATAGTGGAAAATATAAAGTCCTGTAACATTACATCAATGTAAAAGGCATTATATCCATGGAGAGAGAGAATACCAATAATTATCTTTTAAATAAGATAGGACATGTATATTGATCTGTAAAGTAAGCCATAATTTATTGTGGAACTGAGAAAATTGAGTCACAAGGTACAACGCATGGCTTAATTTCAAGATAATATCATGAATATATAAGTATAGATAGTAGATAGATGGATGAATGGACAGATGAACAGACAGACGACAGACAGACAGACAGACAGACAGACAGACAGACAGACAGACAGATAGATAGATAGATAGATAGATAGATAGATAGATAGATAGATAGACTGTAGCAGGCTTTCTTTTATGTCACCAACCAACTCCCAATTCATGACATGGAGACTTATTATTAGTTATGAATGGTCAACCTTATGCTTATTCCACTAGCTCTTATAACTTAATTTAACTGTTTCTCTTCATCTACATTTGTCTCTGTGCTTTTTACCTGTCTTTCCTTCTTTCTGCCCTACTTTTCCAACTTCTTCGATGTCTGGCTGGCAGTGACTGGATGGCTGGTCCCAGTTCCCTCTCTCTACCTCATTCTCTCTTCCCCCATTCTCTTTTCAGCCTAGATTATCCCCCTACTTATTCTGTCTTCCCACCACCCCTATCTCTCTAGTCCTTTAGTGTCATTATTTGTAGATAGATAGAGGCAAACAGATAGATAAGAGAAACTTAAGACTCTCTTGGTGTGTCCAGGATTTTTACAAGAAATGTGCCATGCATGTGCTAACACACTGCCATCTGGAAGGATAATTCAGGGTATTTAAAGGCAGAGAAAAATCTCCCCTGGTTTCATTTGATACAGAAGCCCCACCAGATGGAAGGAGGCTACCTAAAACAAATCAGTGAGACACTGGCCAGTTTTTGAAGTTCTGAGCAATGTGAGACTACAGAAAAAAATAGCCCTAAAACAACATTACTGCTGGTTTTAGAAGACAGAGGCTTAGGGCTTTAGTGGGGGGTGGGGGATGGGCTGTCACTCTGGGCTTTAATCGCTAGCAGCACTCAGCAGCTGTTGGACTCCTTTGCTTCTTCTGGCAGCAGCAGATATCGGCAGGATCTTGGCAGTGGTTGTACTCCCAACCTTAACTACTGGGACCAAGTTACCACACATCAGACAAAAGGAAAGGATCCAGGAACTATCTCGGGGTAAAGGCTGTATATTGGAAATAAAGGAAGAAATAAAATGAACATGCTCTAATAAGAAATAAAGTCAGGCTTTGACAATGTCAAGGTGATCCACCAGTTCTTTCAGATGAAAATGAGATCCCCTTTGGAGGAAGGTAACATCATGTAGCCTCTGCCATTTTCATACCCAGCACCTGAACAAAACTGAAACTAAAGTAAAATTTTAAATGAAGAACAAAACTGATTCAAAGACAATTCATATGCTGAGTTTATTGGTAAAGACGCATTGAGACAGTTTTAACATGTTCTAAAAAATAAAAAAAAATTAATAGACAAGGATTTCCAACAGAGGACAGATATGAAAAGGAATCAAGTAAATCTGGAAGTGGGAAATCAATTTGAATTAAATTTTTTTTCTATTAGTTAACAGCAGAATGGGCATGAGAGAAGATAGATCAATAGAACAAACTCAAGTAATGTCTGTTGATAGTGTTTGCCCAGCCCTGGCTTCCAATCTTGCTGGCACCACATAAAGCAAGGGTAGTATGGCATGCCTATAATCCCAGCCCTCCAGAGGCAGAAGCACGAAAATCAGAAGCACAGGGTTATCCTGACTATGAGATAAGACCTTGTCTCAAAAGAATGAGTGTTAGAAAGAAGAAGGAAGGGAAGGATAGATGAAGGGGAAGGGAGGAAAAGAAGGAGGGAAAAGGAGAGAGAGAACAAACAGGAAAAAATGAAAGAACATCAGAGCAGTATGTATAAGACATAAGGACATGCTAGCACAGGCTGGGACTCATAATGGCAGGGGCTACATGCACTTTCGCATGGCCAAGCCAGTCATAGATTGGGAAGGGGCTCATTAAGTCCCACCTCTATCTGGGAGGGTATTGACAGTTGATGGATACTAGGAGAGGAAGAGCCACTTTCTTCAGTCATGAAGGTCCTGAAAGACTAACATGCTGCAGTAAATGGTCTCCCAGTCATGCACACACATAACACTCAATAGGTAAATTTTAAAAAATAGAGAGAGAGAACACATAAAATTGGGAGGTAAAGGGGGCAAAATAAAGGAAATTGGAAGGAGAGAATGATGGTGGGTTGGATCTAAACACATCAAATTAATACATGAATATTAAATAAAATATTTAATCATTTATTTAAAAAACTCCCATACCCACCACTGCTCCCCCCACCACTTCTTTCTGACCTCCCTCAGCCTCCTCCCACCCCATCCCTGTTCACTCCCCCAGAGACAGCAAGGAATTCCAAGGTGAGAAAATTCGGTCTGGCGTATCCAGTTGTCATAGGAACCAGTCCCTCCCCAAGTATCAAGGTTGAAAAAACGATGTTCCCTGCAAGGCATGGGCTCCTAGAAGCCAGTTCATGCACCAGGGATAGACTCTGGCCCTAGTGTAAGAGGCTCCAAAACTGCCCATGACTTTCAACTGTCATTCACATTCAGAAAGTGAAGATTCATTTCATGAAGGCTCATCAGCTGTCATTTCAGAGTCTGCGAGCTCCCAACAGCACAGGGCAGCCTACTCTATGAGTTTCCCCATCATGATACCTCCGCTCATGCAATCGCTCTTCCCTCTCTTCATCTGGACCAGTAGCTCAACCTAGTTTTTAGCTATGGATCTCTGCATCTGCCTCCATCAGCTGCTGTATGAAGGTTCTATAATGGCAATTAGGGTGATCATTCATACAATAATCATGAAAGGCCAGTTTAGGCACCCTTTCCACTATTGCTTGGAGTCCTATCTGGGCTCATCATGTGGTTTCTTGGGTGTTTCCCTAGCACCAGATTTCTCTCTAATCCCACAATGGCTCCCTCTATTAAGATATCTATTTCTTTGTTCTCCCTCACTGTTGCTCTTCCCACTCAACCATCTCATTCTCTCATGATCTCTTCTTACCTCCCCTTGTTCCCTCAGGAAATATTCTCTATTTCTTTTTCCCAAGGGGATACATAGATGTCTTTCCTAAGTTCCTCCTGTTACCTAGCTGCTGTAGGGTTTGTTGACTGTAGCCTGGTTATCCTTTGCTTTACATCTAAAATCCACTTACGAGCGAATACATACAATGTCTACCTTTCTGGGTCTATGTTGCCTCACTCAGGATGATACTCTCCAAATCCATCCATTTGCCTGAAAATTTCAGGATGTCATTTTTTTTTACCATATTTTTTTAATCCATTATTTAGCTGAGGGGCATCTAGGTTGCTTCTAGGTTCTGGCTATAATAAATAATGCTGCTATGAACATAGTTGAGCTAATGGCCTTGGACTAAAAATATGCATCCCTTGGGTATATGTTCAATAGTGGTATTGCTTGATCATTGCTTAGACTGATATCCAGTTTTCTGGGGAATCACCATACTGATTTCCAAAGTGGCTGTACAATTTTACACTCCCCACCAGCAATGGAGGAGTGTTCCCCTTGCTCCACATTTCTCTAGCATAGGCTGTCATCTGTTTTTGATCTTAGACATTTTGACAGGTGTAAGATAGTATCTCAGTCATTTTTATTTG
This sequence comes from Sigmodon hispidus, assembly GCA_004025045.1. Taxonomy (NCBI): domain Eukaryota; kingdom Metazoa; phylum Chordata; class Mammalia; order Rodentia; family Cricetidae; genus Sigmodon; species Sigmodon hispidus. The sequence continues at coordinate 2,066 of PVIH01024286.1, read as the reverse complement.
CATTTCTCTTATGGCTAAGGATGTTGAGCAGTTCTTTAAGTGTCTTTCAGTTATTTGAAAATCTTCTGTTGAGAATTCTCTATTTAGCTCTGTACCCCTATTTTCAACTGGGTTCTTTGGTTTTTTGACCTCTAGATTCTTGAGTTCTCTGTTTATTTTAGAGGTCCTCTGTCCAATGTAGAGTTGAGGAAGATCTTTTCCCATTCTGCAGGCTGTTGTTTTCTCTTATTGATCATGTCCTTTGCCTTACAGAAGCATCTAAGTTTCAGGAGATTCCATTTAATAATTGTTTCACTCAGTGGCTGTGCTACTGATGTTATATTTAGAAAGTGGTCGCCTGTGCCAATGTGTTCAAAGGTATTTCCCACTTTTTTTTCTATCAGGTTCAGTGTAACTGGGTTTATGTTGAGGTCTTTGATTCTCTTGGACTTAAGTTTTGTGCAGGGTGATACCATCCAGTTAGGCCAGTACCATTTGTTGAAGATGTTATAATTTTCCATTGTATATTTTGGTCTCTTTGTCAAAAGTCAGATATTCATAGGTGCATGAATAAATATCAGGGTTCTCAATTCAATTCCATTGATCCACAAGTCTGTTTTTATGCCAGTACTAAGCTGGTTTTGTTACTGTAGCTCTATAGTATAGCTTAAAGTTGGGGATGGTCATTGCTCCCAAACTCTATTATTGAACAGAATTTTTATTGGCAATCCTGGGTTTTTTGGTTTTTCACATAAAGTTGAGTATTGTTCTTTCAAAGTCTGTGAAGAATTGTATTGGGATTTTGATGGGAATTGCATTGATCTGTAGATTGCTTTTGGTAAGATTGCCATTTTTACTATATTTACTATGTTAATCCTACCTATCCAAGACCATGGGAGATCTTTCCATTTTTTGATATCTTCTTCATTATCTTTCTTCAAAGACTTAAAGTTCTTGTCATACAGGTCTTTCACTTCTTTGGTTAGAGTTACCCCAAGAAATGTAATGTTATTTGCAGCTATTGTAAAGGGTGAGGTTTACATGTTTTCTTTTTCAGCCCTTTTATCATTTCTATATAGGAGGGCTGCTGTTTTGTTTTTGTTTTTGTTTTTTAGTTAATCCTGCTACATTGTTGAAGGTGTTTGTCTGCTGTAGGAGTTCCCTGGTGGAATTTCGAGGGTCACTTATGTATATTATTATATCATCTAAAAATAGTGATAGCTTGACTTCTTCCTTTCCAGTTTGTATGCACTTGATCCCCTTTTGTTGTCTTATTGTTCTAGCTAAAACTTTGAGAACTATGTTGAATAGATATGGAGAACATGAACAACCTTGTCTTGTTTCTGATTTTAATGGGATTGCTTTGAGTTTCTCTCTATTTAGTTTGATATTGGCTGTTAGCTTGCTGTATATTGCTTTTATTATGTTTAGGTATTTTCCCTGTATCTCTGATCCTTCCAGGACTTTTACCATAAAGGAGTGTTGAGTTTTGTCACAGGATTTTTCAGCATCTAATGAGATAATCATGTGGGGTTTTTTTTCAGGTTGTTTATATGATGGATGACATTGGCAGTTTTTATGTATGTTGAACTGTCCCTGAATTTCTGAAATGAAGCCTTTGATCATGGTGGATGATTTTTTTAAATGTTCTTAAATTTGGATTGCCAGTATTTTATTAAATATTTTTACATCAATGTTCATGAAGATTTGTCTGTAATTCTTTGTTACATCTTTGTGTGATTTGGGTGTAAGAGTGACTATAGCCTCATAAGAAGAGTTTGGAAATGTTCCTTCAATTTTTATTGTGTGTAACAACTTAACAACTTGAGGAGTATTGGTATGAGTTTTTCTTTGAAAATTTGGTAGAATCTTGTGCTGAAACCATCTTGCCCTGGGCTTTTTTTTTTTTTTTTTTTTTTTTTTTTTTTTTTTTTTTTTTTTTTTTTTTTTTTTTTTTTTTTTTTTTTTTTTTTTTTTTTTTTTTTTTTTTTTTTTTTTTTTTTTTTTTTTTTTTTTTTTTTTTTTTTTTTTTTTTTTTTTTTTTTTTTTTTTTTTTTTTTTTTTTTTTTTTTTTTTTTTTTTTTTTT
>PVIH01024285.1:0-23085 GCA_004025045.1 Sigmodon hispidus | reverse complement strand
CATCCATGCTGTTTTAGCGTCTGTATAACTTCTGACCAAGCCCTTCTAGCTTTCATCGTTTCCATTGAATAGTCAGGCGTTATTCTGATGGGTCTGCCTTTATATGTGAGTTGGCCCTTTTCTTTTGCAGCTCTTAAAATTTTTTCTTTGTTCTGTATGTTTTGTGGCTTGATTATAATGTGGTGCGCTGACTTTTTTTTGGGATCATATCCATTTGGTGTTCTGTAAGCTTCTTGTATCTTTATGGGCATTTCCTTCTTCAGGTTAGGAAAGTTTTCTTCTATGATTTTATTGAAAACATTATCTGTGCCTTTGAGCTGGTATTCTTCTCCTTCTTCTATTCCTATTATTCTCAGATTAGGTCTTTTCATGGTGTCCCAGATTTCCTGAACATTTTGAGTTATAGCTTTTTTAGTTTTACTATTTTCTTTGACTGATATATCTATTTGAGCTACTGAGTCTTCCACTTCAGAGATTCTATCTTCCATCTCTTGCACTCTGTTTGCTATGCTTGTATCTGTAGTTCCAGCTTTTTTCTTCAGGTTTTCTATTTCCATTTTTGCCTCATTTTGCGCCTTTTTTATTGCTTCTATTTCAGCTTTTATTTCAGCTTTTAGTTCCTGGCATGTTTCTTTCATAGATTTATTCATCTCTTCCAATTTTTTGTTTGTATTTTCTTCTATTTCTTTAAGGCTTTTTTTCATATCTTCTCTGAGAGCTTCGATGATCATCAAAAAGGAAATTTTTGGTGTTGCTTCCTTCTGTTTCCTCTTCATTGCTCAGTTCAGGTCTTGTATTTGTAAGATTGCCACTCTCTTCTGGAGTTACCATGTTGTCCTTTGTATTATTATGTAATTTTTTGCACTGACGTTTGCCCATGGCTTCAGTGGTTCACAATTAGATGGGTCCTGGTCAATTGTGGCACTCGGGTTTGTGTGCCTCCTGTCACCTCTCTGGTCAGGGTCTGATTCTGTCTTTCAGAGACCCCTGCAGTTGTTGGTTCGCTCAGTTCGAGGTCATGGTGGGTAGCCTTGCAAAATCCCTCAGCAGGAGCTGTGGGTGTGGTGATGGGCAGAGTTTACCTGCCCCTGCTCCAGAGTGGGCGGGGATTCTGCAGACAGCACTCGGTCCCGGGAGCGGAACCGGAAGCAATGGGAGCTCAACTCTCCCTCCCAGGCTGGGATATAGGCGTTGAGGCCTGGTGTCCCCTCCTCTCCTCTGGGCGGGGTCTGAATCTGCCCTTCAGAGACCCCTGTAGTTGGTTTGCTCAGTTCGAGGTCATGGCGGGGAGCCGTGCAAATTCCCTCAGCAGGAGCTGTGGATGTGGTCAGGGGCAGATTTTACCTGCCCCTCCTCCAGAGTGCGCTGGGATTCTGCAGACAGCACTTGGTCCCTACATGAAGTTTTTTTAATGTCTATTATTTTTTTGAAATATATTGGTGTTGTCAGAAGCAGACCTGCCTTACTGTCTAGAAAAGTCTAAGTTCGTAAAATATTTTAAATGTCATATTTTGTATGTCTTTGAAGTGTTTGAAGACTATTTATTTAATTGAAATATATCTTTGTATATCTATAAAAATTTAACTAATATGACTATAAGTTTGGTTATTATAGATGACTATTAATTTGCATTTTTAATTACACATTACAATTTTAAATGAGTTATATCAGCATCCTATCTTAATCAAGAGTAGAAAAATATATATAGCATAATAAAATTTATTGCATGAATTCTATTTGGTATTATAATAAAAATGTGGAGCCAGATTTTTGGGAAAAGCTGAAATATCAGAGAGACAGGGACCAAACTACAGTCAATTCTCATCCAGCCAATTCCTCAGGTCTGTCTTCCTGAATCCTCTCATTCCAACCTCCCAGTCCTCTGCAGGGAAGGGAGGTGCCTGGGAAAGCTCTCTCTGCCCAGCTATCATACTTTCTGGTGCAACTTTCCTAGAGAGTGGATTAAAAGCGTGTGCTACCACAGCCTGGCTAGAGTTACAGGGGTTTGCAGGCATGGTAACCAAATTCTGGTCCTCTGGTAGAGCAGTAAGCATCCTCAACCTCTAAGCCATCTCTCCAGCTCCAATTTTTAATCTCTTAACCTTTTACAGAGATCCAGATAGATTTCTCTGCCTCCCAAGTGATGGGATTAAAGGTGTGGGCCTCCACTCTCTGACCTTCCTGGCTTGACTCTGTGGGTGGCTCTGTCCTCTGATATTCCAGACTAGGCAAATTGGAGATGTAGATCATTTGGTAGATCTTGCCCAACATGAAGCCCCAGCTTCTGTTTCCATCACTGAATAAATTTGGTGTGGTGGCTACACCTGTAATCCCAGCACCTAGGAGTGAAGGCAGGAAGATGAGAAGGCTAAGGTCATCCTTGACTACAGGAGGCAGTTTGAGATCCTGTCTCAAAAATTAAATAACTAATGGGCTGGTGAGATGGTTCAGTGGGTAAAGGTGCCTACATCCAAGTCTGGTGATCTGAGTTCGTTCTGGGGACCCCCATGGTAAAAGAGAGAACAACTTCCTGTGGGTTGTTCCTGTCCTCTGTATGTGTGCCATGACACACTCAAATCAGGCAGGCAATCAAGTGAGCCATCCTAGGTTATGTGAGACCTTGTCTCAAAAATAAATAGACACGCAAACAGAATAGAAGATATAAATAAAGTGGGGATGTGTTGGGACTGGGGAATGGTGCACTTGACCAGTGTGTCTAAGGCATGAAGCTTTGATGTCTAGCACTGCAAAACACACAGGAAAATAAACCACTGAGTCCCAGTTTTTTCTGTTTTGAGATAGAGTCTTACTCTATAGTTCCGCTGTTCTAGAACTCACTTTGTGTACTAGGCTGGCCTCAAACTAAGTTCCTTGAATTTCATACCAAAATTAGGACACTTATTTTTTTTTTCCATTTAAATTTTTTTTCACGTTTTCTTCCTGTTTTAATTTTTTTTTTTTTTTGTGACAGTTTCTCTCTGTAGCCCCAAAGCAGTTGTGCTATTGGCTTCAGTTATACCTCTGTTCACCTGGTTTGTAGATACTTTGTTGTGTTTAAATCAAGGTCTCTTATAGCCCAGGCTGGCCTTGGACTCTATGTAGCTGAGGCTGACACCAGACTTCCAAGTTCTGACACTGCTTGTGAGCTTCAGGAACGGTCTGGTCTGTGTGGCCCTGGGAACGAGGCAGCTTCGGATGTACCAGGCGAACATTCTTCCTGCCGAGCTGCATCTCAGGCTGAACAGTTTTATTGATTAAAAAAAAAAAATACACGCTAAACTATGAAAAAACACTCAGGTTGTTCCAGGAAAAGGAGATTGGGACTAAAAAGGGGGATGATGGGAGGGTAGGGAAAGAGTAGAGAGAGGCAGCCGCTAGTCACCACCAGCAGTGTGGCAGCCTCCCCACACATAACTATGACAGGCCTGTTCTTGAAGGTCCAACCAGTTAACGAGTTCCTGGTAGCTGATGATGTGAAAAGCCTTAAGTTCACAGTGGTTACTTTTGTAGGTTACTAATGACCAGAGACACTGGATCTGTGTTCAGGATGTAACCTTTGTTGATTTGATTGATGGACTGTCATCCTACCAGGCAGGGACATCATAAACCAACTCATATATTATTAATGCACAGCATCACAGTATAGAAATTTCTTTTACTTTTTTTGAGTCTTACTATTTTATCCCTGGCTGGTCCAGTATTTACTCTGTAACACAGGTTAGCCTAGAACTTGGGATAATCCTCACGTCTAAGCTTCCCGAGTGCTGGGATAACAGCCGTGCCCTGCTCTACTCCGCCTCATGTTTTAATAGATGGCTTTTCATCAGTTGAAGGACATGAGCAGTTCTCTTATCACATGTGAAGATGGTAGCTGCTTTACAACGTATCCCAGTCAGGGGAGAGCTTCCTTGGGTTGAATCTTAGGGTTAGGGTTAGGGTTAGGGCTTTTGAGTTTCAGATCTGTCTTAGGGGTGCTTTTTTTTCTTTTTAATCAATGATCTCTGTTTCTATCATTTATGAAATTCTCAATAAAAAAAATGAAAATTAAACTTCAGTACCAATTGGAAAAGTTTTTTTAGGGTTAATGTGGTGGCTCATGTCTATTTCTAGCACTTGGGAAGCAGAGTCAGGAGGAACAATGTGTGTTGAAGGTTATTCTGATTTATGTACTGAATGACAGTCCAGTTTGGGTTACCTGGTGAGACCCTATCTCACCCTCCCCTTTCTAACCATAAAGAGTTATAAGTATTGCTTTGAGGTAATGATTTTTATGAATTTCTTAGAAATCAGACCAAGTTTTGTACAGAGGTTTGACTGTGACCTTTCCCCCTCTGTTGTGTCTTCATTTGACGATGTGCTGACCTGCTGCTGTAGGATAGCCTATGATAATCTGGTAAAGAGGAAAAGACCTGATAATTTAAATAATGGGCTTAATAGGAGAGAACTGAAATATGGAAAATTCCAGTTAGCTTAAAAGGATAAAATATGACAAATGATTTTGCAGAATTTGGTGATAATCTTATTATTAATGATGATTTTCAGATGGCTGGATAAGTACAGAGAAATGGAAAAGCATTTGGAGGATTGAACATGAATAATAAAGAAACACAAGAGACTAGGCTGTTCCCAGTTAACTCAGTGCTGAGTAAAGAGGATTAAAATATTTTTAGACCTATTTTATGTGTATGTGTGTTTTGCCTGCATGCATGTATGTACACCATGAGCATGCTTGTGCTCACAGAAGTCAGAGAAGGCACCAGATCCCTTGCAGATGGAGTTATGGATGGCTGTATACTGCCATGTTGGTTCTGGGAACCAAATATGGATTCTCTGCCCAGAGAGTTAGGAATTTTCCTTGTATTGAAAACCTCAAAGGATTTTGACCAGAAGCCAGTTTGTTGAAAGCCAGAGTGTCATCCAGCTCATCTCTGGTTACGCTGTTGGAGAACTGGAGTTGGGAAAGAGAAAGTGATGACTGGCTCGATGTGCCCACTGCTGAGGTGTTGAAGGCTGGAAGGCTGGGCATTGCTGCCCTTAGGGCCTGAAGACATTGTAAGTCTGTTAGTTTGAAGAAATGAGATGGTCTCAAGTTTTTTAAAGTAAGCTGTACCTAGCATTGTGCAAAGGAATCTTGTACCAAGGAACACTTTTTACTGTAAGACACTGTTAAGTTGAATGTTCTTTTGCCTGCCTGCCTGTCTGCCTGCCTCTGTCTGCCTTAAGTGCTGGGTGTAAAGTCGTGTGCTGCCACACCTGGCCAATGCATATAATCCTTACAGGATTTAGCATGATGCAGAAATTGAGTTTTCAGTATTGTCATTCTATTTTTAGCATCTAGAGTGAGTGTTGTTTATTCAGAACAGTTGAAGGAAAGCCTCAGATTTGATTGTTAGAATCAGTGACTATTTTGAAGTCTTTTTTGGCCCGTCCATGAGATCCTTTGTGTCCTTTCAGAGCAGACTGTAACATCAGACTTGCTTTGGAAGTCTTATAAAATGCAGAGCTAAGAAAGGAACTTCCTGGGTTGCATTTACTAAACTATACTGTCTCGACTCAAAAGTACCCAGATCCGTGTTGCTAAGTTTTCTAGCTACAGTGTTTGGGAAGTAGATGATGAATGACCCAGTGTTGCTTAGCCAGCTTCTTTTGCCTGTCCTCTGGTGGTGTCTGTTATCAGGGCTGTTGATGGCTATAGAGCTGCTCTTCTCTAGCAGCAGGAAATTGGTTTGGATGGTTGGTGGAGGTGATAGAAATTAGGAATTTGGGAAAAGAACAACTAAAGGTTTTTTTTAATAGTTTCTCATTTTTGTGTGATGTATAGTGTTTGTGTGTTTTTTTCATTATTGTGCTTTCATTTTTGTTTGTTTCAGAAACCCCATTTCATTTCACTTTGCCTAAAGAAGGTGATATTATCCCACCATTGACTGGCGCAACCCCACCTGATATTGGGCACCTAAAATTGGGTCCCAACAGACATAGTACTCCTATTGGTGAGTGATTTATAAAAAAGATACTAAAGACATTAAAATAAAAGTTAAAGACCTTCTAAGATACCATTCTTTATGCAAGTGATACTTTTAGACGAGAGGAGTTGCCCTAACTGAGAAATCTGATTTTTGGTTTGGAAAGCAGGGTATGGTTTTACTGGCAGGCAGGAGATGCTGGTAAGAGGACAGAGAGCAGGGTCAGGGAAGGGTGCAAAGCCTTGTCGGATCACTGGTAGAACTGAGAGCTAAACTGGGATATGGAATGATTTGCAAGCAAGAGACGGGGAGTGTGGAGAAGCAGTTGCTGTGCTCTGCGATCTAACGCTGATCAATCTGCTGCTTGACAGGGCAAGAAAACTTAGGCCTCTGTCCTTGGAGCAGCAGGTAGATTTCTACATTAACCTGTTTGTTTTCTCCAGTCAGTGCTGGGAGGTAACAGTCCTGCCGCCTGGAGTCTCCTGCTACCTATGCCTGATGCTGGCAGATGTGGGTTGGCTGAGGGCTCATGCAGCATCCTTTGTCCAGATGCAGAAGTGGAACTGAATCCTGTTGCTCCTCTTGAGACCAGGTGTCAATCCTAGCTGGTAGATGTGACAGGCTCTACCCTAGGGACCCGCTCATCCTGCACAGTGCTGGAGCCAAACAGGCAAATTGACCTTTGAAGCTGCTGTTTTCACGTCTGTACTTTAGTGTTCTTTCTCCCTCCGTGCCCGCTTCTTTCAGGGATTAGCAAGTATTCAGAAAGCACCATAGCAACCAGTGATGTCATGTCCGAAAGCATGGTGGAGATCAATGCGCCTCTACTTGGGAGTGAAAAAGGAGATTCTGAGTCTGCCCCAGAAATGGATGGAAAACTGTGTCTGAAAATGAAACTGGTTAGTCCCGAGACAGAGGCCAGTGAAGAATCTTTGCAGTTTAGCCTGGAAAGTAAGTTTTATTTTATTTGTTATTGGGTAATTATTTACTCAAGGTTACCTAGGAAATACTAATTATCTTCTATTTCTGATGATGGATACTTTTATCATTGTAAACATATTTGTAAAGGCTTGTTCTCAGATTTTGTCTTTTGGCCACCCTGCCATGTTACTATTATTTTATAGCGTCTGTTGTTTATATCTGTCTCTCATATTGAGTAATTGCTTTTGTACATTCAGGAAGAGTTAGGCCTTCAGAAAAGACCCAGTGGCTAAGAGCATGTGTACTGTTTTTCCAGAAGGTTCAAGCTCTGTTCGCAGCACCCACATCAGGGGCTCACAAACACCTGTAATTCCAGATCCCTGGGGATGAGACACCTCTGACCTCAATACCTACACTCACAGATGTACATTTCCCATTTCTATATTCATAATCAATTTACATAACCGTGTAGAGGAGAGAAGAAGGTGTAGGATTATGGATTTGTGTTAGGCATTTATATTGATACTTTTCAAATGACATGCAACTTGTTAGTGTGGTTGGAGTAAGAGGCCAATGGGATTACAGATGGCTGTGAGCTGCCATGTGGGTGCTGGGAATCAAACCTGGGTCCTCTGCAAAAACAAGCGCTCTTAACTGCTGAAACCTGTTAGCCTCCCTTCCTGAAAGGGTTCTTCTAAAGAGATGTAGAGAAACAGAGACAGGAACTTGGAAAGTGGAATTAAGCTTGTGAGGGAAACAGTTACAAGAAATTGACAGTGTCAGAGGATAGGAGCCAGGCCTGTGAGGTCCATCAGAAAAGGTTAGCGTGAGGATACAGGTTGGTGCCCGGGAGGGGGAAGCCATGCAGACACAGGGCATGGTTTAGACCAGAGACCAGAAAGAGAATTGGCAGCCTTGAGGCTGCACAAGGGTGAGGTTGATGAACACAAGTCTGTGGCCTGCTAACAGTTTACAAGTTTTCATCGGAGAAAAACAAAACAAGTAAGTTGGATTGTGCAAATTGATACCCATGTGGAAAGACCCATTTCCATGTGGGCGGGATGTGAGCTATGCTGAAGGTAGCTGAGGAGGAATGGACCACATGGAGACAGTAAACAGACTCTGCTGTTTATAGGTTTGTGTGAGGAAGGAGAAGAAATTATTCAAGCTACAAAAAACAAAGGGTTGATAAAAGATGTGTCATTTTTAGGCTGGAGAGGGCGAGGAAGTTTTTAGACTAAAAGAGGCTCTAACAGGGAAATCCAGTGAGATGGCTGCAGGTAAAGGCACCTCTCCCCAGCCTTGACAACCACACACACACACACACACACACACACACACACACACACACACACACGACTTTAATCCCAGCACTTAGTGGGCAGAGGCAGGTGGATAGATCTCTTGAGTTCAAGGCCAGCCTGATATACAGAGTTCTAGGCCAGCCAGGGCTACACAGAGAAACCATGCTAGGGGTAGGTTAAGGATAAAGAGGGGTTAACTAGGATGGCAGTCCTGAAGGAGCTGGGAGGGTAGTTTAGAGACCCAGTAGTCTTGGGCTGTGTGAGGGGCCTTTATGAGAGCAGTTCTAGCTAGTAATTCTGAGCTTGTGTACACACCTGGCATATGGGGATACCTGGTGAGTCTCACAGCAGAGGAAATCGGTCCCATTGTTGTCCTTATTTTGCAGGTGACATTGAGAATCATCAGGTTTGCCTAGAATTAGATGCTGGCATTCTGGTTCTAAAACTGTGATCCTGTTTTTTGTCAGAGTGTAATGTACATTAAATTAGTACATTGTCACATGCTGTTCGAGTATTGAGATCTTTCTGGTTTGAGGTTGTATCATGCTACACTTGGCTTGTCATGTAGTTTATTCAGGTTTTTGTTTTGTTTCTTTTCTTAAATAAAGTTTTAGCATAACATGGTGGCACATACCTTTAATCCAAGCTCTTGGGAAGCAGAAGCAGGTGGGTCTCTCTGAGTTTGAGGCCAGCCTTGTCTACATAAGGGAGACCTTGTCTCAGAAACAAAATTCTAACATTAAAAGAAAAGTTTTTAGGGCTTTTTGGGGTATTTTCTTAGTGAATTTTAAATTTCTTGTATAGGAGGTTGTGTGATTCAGATGGTTTAATTTTCACATAAATATTACAATTGCAGTTCTGGCTAAGCAGGCATGTTTTTTATAGGAAATATGAAACAAAATTAAATAGTAGAGATGAGAAAATCGTGCTCGTGAAGCATGTTCTTCTGGTTGACTGCTAGCTTTCTTTATTTCTGTTTCTTTTTGCTGCTGGTGCACCGAGAAGCGTTAGTTCTGGGCTAACTGAATTTTGCTTCCCTTTTCTTCTCCCCTTGCTTTTGTTTCTGTCCAGAGCCAGCTACTGCTGAGAGAAAAAATGGATCAACTGCTGTTGCTGAGCCTGTTGCCAGGTAACCAGCTCTTATTGTTATTTAGAGGAGCTCAATACAGAGGTACTGCTTAAAGAGAGGAAGATGATTTAGCAATGCATGAAAACACTCAAAACCTCATATAGGAGTCAGCAATGCATTGAATTACAGGCCTCCTTAGTAATTTTAAGTCTATCCTTAATGTTAAAAACCTGGGTGGTTTTTTTTTTTTTCATCGTCCATGTGAGTGTCCCTTTTCTTTTTCTGTGATGACTGAGATGAGAAGACAAAGGACCAAGGAGAGGGCTGTAGACACATTGTCCTTCTGTGTTCTGTACTTGGCTGCAGCCTCAGGACATTTTGCCTTTCCTTGCCAAATTAACTACTATGTTGAGCTGTAAAATTTTGCTTTGTCACGAATGCTGCAATGCTTTCAGTGGAGGTATTGGTGGTGAAGCTTTGCCATCTGGTGGCTGTGAGAATAGGATTGATTTGTTTCTGGCTTGAGTCATCCTAGCTTGAAAACCCTAGGAAGCAGTGAAGACTCTTAAATCAGCACAGGCAGGCACTGTGAGTAAAGCCGATTGGATGCAAGCATGTTGAGGGCTGAGGCACAGCTGGACAGGCCCCCAATTTAAGAGCGCTCTACCTTTGCCAGTGGTTCTCATTTTTGAGGGAAGCCCAGCAACAGTGCTTGCCTAAGTGTGAGAGCTTTTGTTCAGTACTATACTGTGATAAATTTAGTGACAATTAAAAAAAAAGATTCAAGCTTATTATTGCCAAATCTTTAAAAAATTGAGGAGAATTTTAAGTTTTTAAAAAGATAAAGTGCCTGGTGAGTAAGTGTGACCCTCTGTGTGTTTCTGAACTTTTGGGGAGGCTATAGGAAGGAGATGAGGAGGCGGTTTAGCAAAGGTTGATAGGTTGTGGAGAAAGTGCTGTTGCCATGAAGCACTTACTCTATGTAAGCGTCTGTGCTTAAAAAATCTGGAAGTTAAAACTTTTGATCTTTGGGTTCGTCAAAAGAAGTCATTTAAAGGGGATGGAGACTAGGCTCAGTGGTTGAAAGCACCACATGCTCCATGAAAGGACTTGGGTTCGATTCCCAGCCCACTCGGTAGCTTACAACTGTCTGTAACACCAGTCCCAGAGGTCAGGCGCTTCTTATGGCCAGGCATGCACGTGGTACACTGACATACATGCAGGCAAAACACCCATGTACACAAAATGGTAAAATTAAATAAAAAACAGTGTTAAAAAAGTTGTTTAAAGTAAGTTCTGCTCTGTAAATAATTGTTACATCCTCTGCATTTAGGTGGAACATTTGAGTGTTTGTGGAAACAGCTGGACTCTGTTCAGAGTATTTGACGCCACCTTAGTTTTTAATCATTTTGCTGTGGGAAGACAGTGTAGACAGAAGTAGTCTAATATGAACAGCCATCCTGTAAGTGGCTAGTTTTCATTGGTTATAAAATCTTGGTGAACCTCCTTCTGCCAATAGATTATTTTGAGGATGAGTCTAGCTTCATATCATTTTATATAAATATTTTGATACTAACTCTAAAAGATAAGGGTTCTTATTTTATAATTAACCATACAATTACTGTCCTTTTGAGAGCAGATGGTGATCCCTTAGTTCTATAAAGTATTTAGTGTTTCTATTTTCCTGCTTTGTAATACTTCCTAGTTAGAATAAAGATCCATCTACAAATCACATCCCACACATTTAGTTTTGTTTGTTTTTTAAATCATAGCATCTGTTCCTCTTGTTGTAAAGGTTCTGGCCCGGACTTTCTGGGCCTGGACCAAAGATTTAGTCTCACTCTCGCTTTGCCTCAAATAATCACACACAGGCTCATGTTATTTTTACACTGATTGACCTAGGGCCCAAGCAGATAACTTGCTGACTCCTTCATCTGAACCCTACCCATCTTGTTCAGCCATGCAGCTCGGTACCTTTTCTCATAGCAGCATTTCAGCTTCTTTCCTCTGCGTCTGCTGCTGTCTCCTCCTTGTGCCTCTGTCACATCTCTGTGGTATCTCTGTCTGGCGGCTGGCTCTGTGTCTGGCATGTGTCTGGAGCCTGTGTCTGCTCTGAGATGTTCCTGAGTTTTCTTAGCCTGGTAGCTCCGCCCACACTTCCTGTCTGCCTTTAGCCAATCAGCTTTTTATTAAGCCCATAGGCGGGACAAGTATTTAAAACATTACCAGCATAATCCTACTACACCTCTTGTTTCTTTTTCCTAAAGGAACTAGATTGTTTGTCCTGTTGATTTTACATCCTTTGTTTTTCTCTTTAAATTCTTTTAGTATTTAATAAATCTCTTTCTACTTTCCTCCAGTGACCACACTAAAGGTTTTTTACGTGTATGGGTATTTTGTCTGAACCTGTGTCTGTGCACTTGTGTGCCTGGTGCCCATGGAGACCAAAAGAGGGCATCAGATCCCCTGGAACTGGAGTTACAGATGGTTGTGATCTGTCACATAGATGCTGGGAATAAAACTGGGGTCCTTTGGAAGAGCAGCCAGTGCTCTTAACTGTAAAGACATCTCTTTAGTCCCTATACTTTTTAAAAATTGTGTTAACTTGAAACCCATCAGGAGTTGACTTTTGGGGGTTATAATGGATTGGAGTTTAGAATGTAGAAAAACTCTCTGTGTCTGAAGATTATGACCTTCAGAGGTACTTTCAATCTGAGACTAGCAAGCTCCACTGCTTTAATTTGTTATTTTAGTCCCCAGGAGACCATGCCTGTGTTTAGCTGTGAAGCCAGTCAAGAGAATGAGGCTGGGAGTGAGGCTCCTCCCTCTGCACCCAGCAGGTAAACATTTCCTTTTTCTTTTGTTGAGACAAAGTTTCATTGCATAACCCTGGCTGGGCTTGGATTCAGAGTTCATCAATAGCCTCTGCATACTGATGGATGGGATTCAAGGCGTGTTCCACCATGCCGGGTTTATTTTCAGCTGCATTGATTTATTATATAGTTGATTCCATTTCATGGTATTGATTGTTACCATTTTTGTGAAGTTGGCTATTTATTTATTTATGCCTAGATTATATTGTTGTCTGCTTGCCTGTTTGTTTCTTTATGGCTAGATCGCATTGTTGTATGTTGTTCAGCCCAGGCTGGCCTCAGGCTTCTGGTCTTAAGCATTGCTTTTGCTTCCTGAGTAGTGGGGGAACCACAGATGCATGACAGTGCACCTCACATCAAGCTTATTATTTACTTATTTTTAAAGATAAATACTTATTTTTGCGTGTGTTTGTTTGAGTGTGTGTGCACGCATGCATGTCTTTCTCAGTGACTTTACTCCTATTCTTTCTTCCCTCTCTCTTTTTCTTTCTCTTTTTTTGTAAGATAAGATTTGTCTGTGTAATAGCCCTAGCTGTCCTGGATCTAGCTCTGGAGACCAAGCTAGCCTCGAACTCACAAATATCTGCCTAACTCTGCCTCCCAAGTGCTAGGATTAAAGGCATACACCATCACTACCCAGTTTGTTATTATTTTTGTTTTTCGAGACAGGGTTTCATTACTTAGCCATCACTGGCCTGGAACTGAGTCTGTAGACTAGGCTGGCATTGAACTCAGAGATCTGCCTACCTCAGTCAAAGTGCTGGAATTAAAGGTGTGTACCACCAAGCCTGGCCTCTTCTTTTATTTTTAATTATGTGTATGTGTACAAGTGTGCAGCACTCATGGAGGTCTGAGGTATTGAGTGCCCCTGGAGCTGGTCCTTCAGGTGGTTGTGAGCTGATGGAGAAGGGTGCTGAGCTTAGTTAGATTCTCTTCAGGAGTGGTGTTCACCCTTAACCCATATGTCATCTCTCCAGCTTCTCTCCCTATTCTTTCGAGACATTGCACTTGGAGTTCACAGATTGGCTACATTGCTGGCCATTTTGTTCAGGAATCTTCATATTTTCATCATTTTCCTACCCTGAGCACAAGGATTACTGATATAGGCTTGTTGTTAACCAAGAAGTGTGTAGCCGGAAGTTTCTAGCCCAGCCTATCCTTGGAGTCTTTTGCCATAGCCATTTAGTCCCAAATAATCACACAAAGGATTATATTAATAACAAACTGTTTGGTCTATGGCTCATTACCAACTAGCTATTAAAACTTAATTCAACCCATTTTTATTAATCTATGTATTGTAATTCAACCCATTTTTATTAATCTATGTATTGTTAAGTGGCTCCGTGGTTTTACCTGTATCCCATTAAGCCTGGCTCTAAGCAGCAGCCTGCAGTGGCTCATTGACTCTGCCCTTCTCTGTCTTTATCTATGCTTGGATTTCCCACCTGCCTCTAAATTGCCTTGCCATAGGCCAAAACAGCCTCTTTATTAATAAACATGGCAACAAAGCGTCTTCACAACATACAGAAAGACATCCCACATCAGAAGTGTTTATGACTACAGTTTTAGCATTAATCATTTGTCTAGTGCTCATAGGAGAATGACAAATACGAATTTCTGACGTTTGGTAGGAATCTGCTAATACTACTAAATATTGTGATGAGTCATTACCTCCCACCACCTCCTTACTTTTTTCTCTTTTTTTGGAGACAGTCTCACTGTATAGCCCTCCCTGGCTTGGAAATCACTCTGTAGACTTGTAGACCATGCTGGTCTCAAACTCATACAGACTCATCTGTGTCTGCTGTGGGACTGAAGATATGCCCCACCATGCCTGAACCATCATTTTTAATCATACATTTAATTCCAGCACTCAGGAGACAGAAAAACAATTCCCAAACAAAACTGAACTTTGCTCTAGAAGTAAAATTCTATTCAGAGTCTCTGCCCTGAATTCATAGTTTCTGGGATGTCTTAGTTTTGTTGACCATGCTAACACTGTTGGATCTTATGAACCACAGAAATTTTTCTCTTAACTTTGTGGGGTCAGGACAGTCCCCACAATCTTAGAGTAAAGCTGGCACACCTGTTTTGTGGAGAAGGCCAGTTCTTACAAGGGAGTTTCTGGGGTTGTGTTTACAAGTGCCTTTATGATGTGATAGTTTCCCAAAGGCTGTATCTATGCCATCTCCTGGGATTACAGATTCATTCTGTAGTGGGAGCTAAACTGTGGGAGCTTGTTTAAGGATGAGGAACAGTGGTAGCCGTTGAGGCCTGCTGTCCTTCATGGCTGCCTGTTTTCTTGTGTGTTCGTGGTCTTAAAGGTTAAACATGAATGGGAAGGTGAGTTGTTTCATTGCTTTGTTTTATGCAGCTGGTTCACATTTTATGATCGTTCATTAATCTCATGAAGATTTAACTGTTGTTCATGTGTGTTTATCCTGATAGTGTGTTCATCCTCTTTCTCAGTGACTCTGTCCCCTCATTCAGCCAGTGTTCCTGACAGTCAGGGCACAGACTCCAATAACTGTTCAAGGCTGTTCAAGTCTACATGGTTCTGAGCGACAGAAACCTCTGAAACTGGGGCTGGAGAGGTGGCTCAGCGGTTAAGAGCACTGTCTGCTCTTCCAGAGGACCCAGGTTCGATTCCCAGCACCCACATGGCAGCTAACAACTGTCTGTAGTTCCAGTTCCAGGCAAACACCAAGGCAAATAAATAAATGAATAAAGTTTTTTTTTAAAAAAAAAAAAGAAAAAAAAGAAACCTCTGAAACTTATCTTGTCTTCTTTACTCATGACCCGGGCTGGGAAAGCCCTAACAGGCTCTTTATGGCCACTGAGGCAGACACAGCTGCTATGAATGAGAGCTCCAAGCTTTATTGTTTTCTGCCCCAAAACATGTGGTAACAATAGTGTGATGTCCTTAAAGATATAGTTAGTCTTTAAGGGCTGGGACGTTGTTGGTTTAGAATGGATTTTATTTATTTTAAGAATGTCTTTAGATTTTTAGAAAGTCTCAAGCAGACCTAGAACTCATTTGTGTAGCCCAGGCAGGCCCTAAAGTCACAGTAATCCTCCTGCCTCAAGCTTCCTGAAGGCTGGGATTACAGGTGTGAGCTGCACACTTGGTGATTTATTTCACCTTTGTTCTGGCTATTTACATGTGATACAGAAAAAGAAAGGCATTTATTTATGTTTATTTAATATGGTAATAGCTTATTGATTTTTTTCTTTCTTTTTTTTTTTAACTTTATTTATTTATTTATTTGCCTGGAACTGGAACTACAGACAGTTGTTAGCTGCCATGTGGGTGCTGGGAATCGAACCCAGGTCCTCTGGAAGAGCAGACGATGCTCTTAACCGCTGAGCCATCTCTCCAGCCCCCAGCTTATTGATTTTTATAGAATATCTACCTTGGGCTGGAGAGATGGCCCAGGGGTTAGGAGCACTAGCTGCTCTTCCAAAGGATCCAGGTTCAATTCCCAGCACCCACATGGCAGCTCACAACTGTCTGTTACTCCAGATCCAGAAATTACAGACACCCTCACACTAATGGATATAAAATGAAGTTAAATAAATTATTTTTTAAAAGAAAATCTATTCTTTTGTTCAACGTACAGATATCAGGCACTTGTGTCATTGTTAGCTTCAAATGCCAACTTGAAACAAACCTAGTGTCACTTGGGAAGAGGGAATCTGAACTGAAGAATTTTCCAGATTAAATTGACCTGTGGCCATGCCTGTGAGGCGTTTCTTAATTGTAATTGGAAGACCCTGGGTGGTACCAGGCAGGTGGGACTAGGCTGTATAAGAGGGCTGAGCAGCCCAGGGAAAGCCAAGTCAGTAAAGAGTGGCCCTCCTCAGTCTCTGCTTCAGTTCCCGACGTGAGTTCTTGCCCTGGCGTCTCTTGATGATGGAGTGTAGTCAGTGAGCCAACTAAATCCTTTCCTACCCCCAATATGTGTTTTATCACAGCAATAGAAACCTAACTAAGAAAACCTGTATTCTACCAAGCTTTATGTTAAGCATTTTAGACATGAAGATAAGACAAATTTATGTGTAACCTGTTTAGAGCTGGCCTGGTTTTTTTTTTTTTTTTTTTTTTTTTTAAAGAATGGGATCCTCTACTATCTTAGATCCCTCTGTAGGCCAGACTGGCCTGCCTCTGCCTCCTGAGTGCTGGGATTAAAGGTGTGAACCACCACCAGATTTAGCCTGGCTTTCTTATTCTAGACAACTATTAACATTTAAAATTTCCAGTTACTTACGAGTTAACATTTAAAATCTCCAGTTACCAAATACTATGGTATTCGGCTTATAGGCGGCATTCAGGTAATGCAGTGCTCAAAGGATAAATAAGTCAGGCACTTGTGTGCTACTTGGGGTTTTTGTTTGTTTGTTTGTTTGTTTGTTTGTCAATTTTACTTAAACCTAGACATATCTCTGAAGAGGGAATCTCAACTGAGAAATTGCTTTCGAGAGATAGCCTATAGGCATGTCTGTGGCATTATTTTCTTGATTAGTGATTTATGTGGCAGGGCCCAACTCACTGGCTGTGTCACTTCTGAACAGGTGGTCTTGGGTTCTTTAAGAAACCAGGCTGGTAAGGGAGCAAACCATATTGAGCACACTGCTCTGGTCTCGGCTTCGGATGCTATTTCCTGGTTTTGCTGTGAGTTCTTGCCCTGGCTTCTAGAACTTGTAGGCCAGACATACCCTTTCCTCCCCAAGTTGCTTTGGTCATGGTCTTTGTCACCGCAGTAGAAACCTAATGAAAGCCTAATGAAGAAGAGTTGGGGGCCCATATCTTAAGCACTCCCTTACAGCCGTTCTGAAGTGCTTAGGTGTAGATATGCCCAGGAGCTCAGCACTGAAGCTCTGGACACATGCTGTGCTCACCAAATGTCCTTTGACCTAGAAAGACTCAACTTTTCTTCTTTGATGATTGTATTTCTACTTCTAAATTACTGTTCAGGAGAGAGCAGACCTCAAGCATAGTGGTAGGAGTCAGTAAAGAACGTTACAACCATTCATAAAACCAAATGAGACCTGATGATCTTTTTCTTTTCTCTCTTTTTGTTTTTTTGAGACAGAGTCTCATTATGTATCCCTGGCTGTCTTGAAACTTGTGATATAGACCAGGCTGAACTGGAACTCATGGTGATCTGCCTGCCTCTGCATCCCGAGTGCAGCAATTAAATGTCCTGTTTATGGCATTTGAAGTATATTTGAAAGCTCCTTGGATTGCTTGGGGCTTTATAAGGGTTTTGTATCATGTTATTGACCTTGTTTTAGAGTTGACTTGGCCCTTTGCCCGGTTGCTAATGAGGGTACCACGGCTGGGGAAGAAAGGAGGGGGGTTCACTTTGACCCACAGACAATGCTTGGCCTCACATAGCAAGAGAGAGAGCATGTGTGTCTTTCTTTTGAGGACAGGGTCTTGCTATGTAGCCTGGTTGGCCTGGAATTCTCTAGTGAACCAGGCAGGCCTTGAAACCATAGAGATCTACCTGCTGGGATTAAAAGCATGTACCAACACACTGGAAGACCTATATTTTTATGAGGCCACCAGTATTCATTCAGGAATGTTTTACCCTGGTGACCTTGTTAGATCTTAATTACCTCCCAGGGTCCAACTCTAAAGCACTATACACAGTTGGAGTTAGCTTTTGTTCTTTTAATACCTCACCACAATGGGAATTACTTTATTTTTATTTTTTTATGTTTGAGACAGTATTGCATCATAGCTCTAGTTGCATTATGATCCTCAGCCTCCTGGTGCTGGGATTCTAGATGTGTGCCATCACACTGGCTCAGAGGAATAAGCTGCATTCAAGCCATGATACATGATGTCTTTATGCTTCATTTTCAGGGACAACTTGCTCCATTTTCCAAGTGTTCAAGAAGAGGACAAAGAAAAAATGGATGATACTCCAAAGCTCAGGCAGAGTGAACACCCTGTGAGGCCCATTGGGCCTATCAAGGATGCTGCTGCTTCTGAGGACTCTGATTCTTGTATTTCCCAGCAGAGAGCCACGCAGGGGTCACTCAGCCCTCCAGGAGAAGTGATGGAGACAGACCTGCCAGAAGGACTAGGTGCTAACCCGGACCAACCATGTAAGGCCGTAATGGAAAGGCCCACCCAGAGTAACATAGGAATCCAGACCATAGACCATTCCCTGTGTGCCCCAGAAACTGTTTCAGCAGCAACCCAGACTGTGAAGAGTGTCTGTGAGCAGGGGACCAGTACAGTGGACCAGAACTCTGGGAAACAAGATGCCACTGTGCAGACTGAGCAGGGGAGCAGTGAGAAACAGGCCAGTGCTCCTGTGGATGATACAGAGTCCCTCCACAGCCAGGTGGGCATACAGCTGGGTGCTTTAGGGGCCCAGCTAGAACTCTGCATTCCCTGAGGATCTCAGTTTAGTGCTTCCAATGTCAATCTTATGGGTGTGTGTGTGTTTTAAGTTATCCCAGTGTGGGTGTTTGGAACTGAACTTGGTTTTCTACAAGACTGTCTTGTAGTGTGTACTCTTAACTGCTGAACTATCTCTCTAGCTCCTAATCATTGATTGTTATGGTGTTATTTCAGCAACCACTTTTGATAGATATTACTACAATGTCATACAGAATGAAAGAATGCGTTTAGGAGCTAGTTTCTCCTGCCAAGAAAAGTGTTAGTGGTTGGAGAGTTGGCTCAGCTGGTTAGTAGCCACTCACTCTTCCAGAGGACCTGAATTTAGTTCTCAGCACCCATGTAACCTCAGATGGCCTCTGAAGGGGACCCACACACAAGTGGCATATGCTCAACACAGACATATACACATAAGTTAAAATAATTTTTTTAGAAAGGTGTTAAAAAATTCAATTAGTGAATGAGCAAAGAGCCACAACTGGGTGGAAGTTCTGGAAGTTGGAGTGTGGGGAACTTGGAACTGGTGTGCTTTCTTGTAAAGGACTGTTAAAGGCCAACTGGTGTTTTTCTGAGTAGTGGCACATGCCTTTAATCCCAGCACTTGGGAAGCAGAAGCAGAATCTCTTGAGTTTGAGGCCAGCCTGGTCTACAAAATGGACAGGCTCCAAAGCTATATAGAACTTTGTCTCAAAAAACCCAAAATAACAATAAAATCTTTCCGAAGTAGTTAGGCTTTGTGCCAGTGCCAGGAGAAAGCACAGGCTGCCCCTCTGACTTCCCTAAACCTGCATGTGGGAACTATATGGAGCTAGGTGTTCTGTGGCTTTGAAAAGGCCTTTTTTTCTCCACCCTTTAACAATGACGGAGTCCTCAAGTCATTTAACTTTAGAGACCTCTTCTCAGAAGTAGCCGTGGGTCATCTGCCCCTCCTTCTGACTTGTTTTACCAGATAGGAGTGTCTGTCCCTAGAAGTGTTTATTTGTATAAGTAGAAACCATTTAGGTCCCAAGATGCAGTGGGGACCAGTCAGGCTGCACGGAGCACTTCAGCTCTCATGGCTCTGGCGCATGCAATGGCTCTGCTCCAACCTCAAGCACAGTTGCATATATAGAAATAGTTTAAAGAATTGGGTTATGATCCATGTCTTAAAATTTTATTTATAGCCCCATTTTAAGCAGAAATTTCAGTCCATAGGTAAAGTTAGATTTACAGGTTTTTTTGTTTTTTTTTTTTAAACTTTTATTTATTTATTTGCCTTGGTGTTTGCCTGGAACTGGAACTACAGATGGTTGTGAGCTGCCATATGGGTACTGGGGATTGAACGCTGGTCCTCTGGAAGAGCAGTCAGTTCTCTTAACCGCTGAGCTATCTCTCCAGCCCCATAGGTTTACAATTATTGTTATATTATTGAAAGCTTTATGTAAATTGCCACCCATTGCCAAGAAAAAGAAAGTATTATCTTTACTGTGGTGATAAATATAGTTTTGAAAGACTTGATGTTGAAAGTAAAAATAAAAAAAAGTAAAAAGTCATCCTACCAGGTGGAGAGTGAGGTATGAGATAGTGCATTTCTTCCTTAGAATTGTAGAGCCAGCAGGGGTGACGTTGGGGACAATGTTGAGAAATGTGGTAGAGGTGTTGGGAGAAAACAGATGGAAATATTGGCAAATTTCAGCTACCAACAGGTCCTAGGTAGTAAACATTGGAGGCTCTAAGAAGTTAACAATTAGATTTAGTGAGCAAGCAGGGCTTTAAGATCTAGTGTGTGAATGCCCATTTTATAAAAAGCATCCATATCCTACCAAAGCAATAGAATTTGACAACAGAAATTATTAACATGAGGATTGGTAAAGTGTTCTCTGTTGAGACATGAGGCCTGGAGTTCCATCCCCTAGAACCCATGTAAGGAAGCCTGATGAGCAGTGCATACCCTGTGATCCTAGCACTCGGAAGGCGAAGATAAGGTAACCCCGGGGCTTGCCAGGTAGCCTTCCAGTTGAACTGGCAGAGTCTAGGTTCAAGGGAGGGAAGAACTGTAGACTCATCAACTTCATGGTTTCATAAACACCTATAGAGGCACACATACATACACAGATAAACATGTACACACTTAGAAGGAATTATGATCATGAAACAAACTTATGTGTTTGAATAATAGTCTAAGAATTCTTAGTTTGTTGTATTTATATTAATTTGTAGTAATGCATTTGAATTTGTTATTCTCGTTATTTATTGATTGATTGGTTAATTTTTATGTGAGTTGGTGTTTTACCTGCACGTGTAACTGTGTAAGGGTGTCAGATCTTGGAATTATAGACAGTTGTTAGCTGCCATGTGAATGCTGGGAATCAAACTCAGGTCCTCTGGAAGAACAATCAGTGCTCCTAACCGCTGAGCTATCTCTCCAGTCGAATTTGTTATTCTCAATGAACTACATCTGTGTTGATCTTCCCAGCAGGTGTTTGCATAGTGTAATATATAGAACCCATAAGCTGTTCACCAAATGTTTTCTTAGTGTTTTTGAAAGAAAGAAGCTTATTTTTCCTTGAAATAGTATTATGAACAGTTGTCACAAAATACAGGGTTTTGTTTAAACTATTTTTATGGTAAACTAGATAAAAGATCTCTTAAAAAAAAACCTTTTATTTCATTTGTCAGAATGTTTTGCCTGCATATATGTAAGTGCACTGTGTGGAGTGCATTCCTGGTGCCCATGGAGGCCAGAAGAGGGTGCTAGATCCCCTGGCACTGGGGTAATAGACAGGTGTGACCTGCCATGTGGGGGCTGGGATTTGAATTCTAGGGCACTCTGCAAGAGCAACAAGGGCTCTTAACCACTGAGCTATCTATTCAAGTCTTAGATATAAAATCTAAATTTGTTATTTTGGATACTATTGTAACCTTTTTTTTTCCTACAGTGTTTCAGGTATCCTAGGGGTTGGCCTCAAACTTGCTAGGTAGTTGAGAATGGCCTTGAACTTCTGATCTCCTGTCTCCCAAGTCCAAGTGCTGGGATTATAGGTGTGCACCACCTGTTCAGCTTTCTTTTTTTTTTTTTTTTTAAACTTTATTTTATTTATTTATTTGCCTTGGTGTTTGCCTGAAACTGGAACTACAGACAGTTGTTAGCTGCCATGTGGGTGCTGGGAATTGAACCTGGGTCCTCTGGAAGAGCAGACGGTGCTCTTAACCACTGAGCCATCTCTCCAGCCCCCCCTGTTCAGCTTTCTAATCTAACCCTTCAGTTAAAAATATTTATTGTGCCATAAATGGGATTTCTATTGCTGTGACAAAATACTATGACCAAAAGCAACTTGGGGACAAAGGGTTTATTTGACCTACATATCCTGAGTCACAGTCCATTGAGGGCGTCCAAGGTGGGAGCTCAATTGGGCAGGAACCTGGAGGCAGGAGCTGATGCAGAGGCCATGGAGGGGTGCTGCTCACTGACTTGCTCTTCATGGCTTGTTCAGCCTGCTTTCTTACAGAACCAGGGATGTCACCATCCACAATGAGCTAGGCCCTCCTATATCAATCACTAAGTAGAAAATGGCCTACAGTCAGATCTTTTTTATGGAAGCATTTTCTTAATTGAGGATCCTTCTGCTAGACGACTCCTGCTTGTATTAAGTTGACATAAAACTGGTACACATCGGTGAGTCGGCAGAGACAAATGGATCTCTGAGTTTGAGAACAGCCTGTCTACGTTGGCAAACCTATGTCTAAACCAAGTAACAAAATCCCCAAATCTACTCCCCAGAACAGGTTTGAGTTTCCCATTTATCCTCTGGAAAGCAATGACAGTTCTTTGTTAATGCTCTGGTTTTCACTGATTGGCTAATTGGTGTTGATACTGGCTTTCTCTAAGGATCAGAGAGCACCTGTTTTCAGGTAAAGCACTGTTGTCATGAGAAATGGAAAGATTAGCTGGGTGTGGCATACACTTATCAGAGGCTGAGGCACAAGGTTGGAGGAAGCAGCTTGGGGTATTAGTGACAATGAATTGAACATAAGTCTGAGCTATACAAAGAAGCAAACAAAAACCAAAAAAGATTAGAATGATTACAATCTAAAAATAATGTCTTAGATACTGTGATTGAGCTTTATCATTACAGATCATGTCAGACAGACAGACTTCCCCAGCCTCTTCCTCAGTCTTCCCTGTAAATAAATGGAATATCTCTCACATCAGGTTCACAGGTCCTCTGAACAGCTTTCATCTAACAGTTTACCAAGGGAGCCATTACTGCATCCGCTCTGCTCTGTTCTTATGCAATCTGTGTCTTTTGTTGTAGGGAGAAGAAGAATTTGAAATGCCGCAGCCTCCACATGGCCATGTCCTGCATCGTCACATGAGGACAATTCGTGAAGTCCGAACACTTGTAACCCGTGTTATCACAGATGTTTACTACGTGGACGGAACAGAAGTGGAACGGAAAGTGACTGAGGTAACACCTGGATCCACCTGCTTCCTTCCTCCCCACTTCCCTCCCTCCTTCCCCTCTCCCTCCTTCCCCTCTCCGTCCCTCCCTCCTTCCCC
>PVIH01024284.1:0-23078 GCA_004025045.1 Sigmodon hispidus | reverse complement strand
TGGAAAAAAAAATTCAGAGGGAAAGATGAACACAAAGAAAATATAGGTGTAGCAATCTTATTTGTATTTCTTCCCTTGATAAGCCATGCTTATCATTCTTATCCTCTGTATAGTTATTGTTAACTCTTCCACATTTTAAATTCTTTTTACTGTGTTTTTTTTTTTGATAAATACAAAATAAAGAAGGAAGAAAAAAAAAGAAAAAAAAAAGAAAAAGGCATTAGAATTAGTCACTTTCACCAGAGTCATTTTGGTGGAAAGTCACATATTACGTCTATAATGTGTATATGCATATTGGTGGGCTGGAAGAGATGGGGGAAATGTGGGAGGTTTTCATAGAATAAACGTATTTTGAGATTAAAAAAAAAAAAGAAAATCTTTTCCCAACCCTTTACTCTGAGCCTGTGTCTGTTTTTGTGGTTGAGGTGTTTTTCTTGTATGCAGCAGAAGGATGGCTTCTGTTTTTGTATCCATCTTGTTAGTGTGTGTCTTTTTATAGGTGAGTTGAATCTATTGATATTAAAGATATTAGTTACCCCTGATTGATATTTCCTCTTATTATTCATGGTGCCTTGTATGTATTTCCTTTCTCTGGGCTATTTTTCTGTGGGATTATTGAATGTTTGTGGTTTCATGGGTGTATCTGGGGTCCTTAGGTTGGAGTTTTCCGCTAATACTCTCTGTAGTGCTGGATTGATAGATAGATATTGTTTCAGTCTGACTTTGTCATGAAATATCTTGTTTACTCCATCTATGGTGATTGATAATTTTCAGGGTATAGAATTCTAATTTGGTAGCCATGCTTTTTTAGTGTCTGTATAACTTCTGACCAAGCCCTTCTTGCTTTCATCATTTCCATTGAATAGTCAGGTGTTATTCTGATGGGTCTACCTTTATAAGAAAGTTGGCCCTTTTCTTTTGCACCTTTAAAAATTTTTCTTTGTTCCATATGTTTTGTGGCTTGATTATTATGTGGCAAGCAGACTTTTTTGGGGGTCATTCTATTTGGTGTTCTGTAAGCTTCCTGTGTCTTACTGGCATTTCCTTCTTTATGTTAGGAATGGTTTCTTCTATGATTTTGTTGAATACACTAAATATTCAATAATTGAATATTTTGAGGTGGTATTCTTCTCCTTCTTCTATTATTCTCATGTCAGGTCTTTTCATGGTATCCCAGATTTCCTGAACATTTTGTGTTATGGCTTTTTCGGTTTTAGTATTTTCTTTGACTGATGTATCTATTTCAGCTACTAAGTCTTCCACTTCAGAGAGTCTGTCTTCTATCTCTTGGATTCTGTTGGTTATGCTTGTATCTGTAGTTTCAACTCTTTTCTTCAGATTTTCTATTTCCATCTTTGCCTCATTTTGTGCCTTTTTTATTGCTTCTGTTTCAGTTTTTAATTCCTGGAATGTTTCTTTCATTTTTTTGTTTTACTTTTTTTTTTTTTTTGGTTTTCTTTTAAGGATTTGTTCATCTCTTCCAATTTTTTGTTTGTATTTTCTTCTATTTCTTTTAGAGATTTTTTTTATATCTTCTTTGAATGCTTCAATAATCTTCATAAAGGTGTTTTGGGTGTTGTTTCCTTCTGTTTTCTCTTCATTGTTCTGTTCAGGTCTTGTAGTTGCAGAACCACCAGTTTCTTCTGGAGTTTCCTTGTTTTTCTTTATATTATTATATGTATTTTTTCACTGGTGTCTGCCCATGGCTTCAGTGGTTCACGATTAGGCAGCTCCTAGTCAGTTGTGGCAAGAGGACTTGTGTGTCTCCTGTCTCCTCTGAGCAAGGGGTCTGCTCGATCTCTGACTCTGCTCTGGACAGTGGTCTGAATGTCAAAGCCTCAGTCCTTCACTGATGAAGCAGTTTGCCCTGTAGATGGGGATGGCCATGCACGGTCCCTTCTTTTAGGTGTGGCTGGATGAGTCCCTCACAGCCAAACCCTCGTCCTGTCTGCTAAGGAGTGTCTGGGATCAGACTCTCCAGATTGACCCTGATCCAGGAAAGCAACATTCAGGATGGGGAATCAGGAGCTGGAACCTGCTCATCTCTGGACAGGGTCTGAATTTCAAAGTTCTCAGTCCATCTCTCTTATTGAGAATTCTTTGTCATGGTTGATTTTGACAGCACTAAAAACCCTAACAAAGACATGTTTTCATTAGTTATTTGAGAATTTGTTTATTCTAATTATATGCATCACTCAAACATCTATCAGATCTATCTACCTTCCCATGTCCCCAATGTTGTATCCTATTTTTTTAAACCATCAAGTCCAATTTGTGTTATCCATATACTCTTTAGTATGTGACCTTCCACTTGAGGATGATTCAGTTGCCAGGCATCACCCTCTTAAAGAAAACTGATTCTCCCTGTCCTACCAGCTGTCATTTCCAATAGCTCCTATGTTAGGGGACAGACTTCATTCTCACCTTCTTTCTATGCTAGGACTTTGTTCAGCTTGAACATACAGGACTTGTGCGTGTCCTCACAACCACTGAGAGTTCATGTATACAATTGCTCTGTTGTATCTGGGAAGCACTTCTTTAAAATTTTTAATTGTTTCATTTTACATACCAATCACAGCTTCTCCCTCCTTCTCCTCCTCCCACTCTTCCTAATCTATACCCCTATCCACTTCTCAGATGGTAAGGCCCCTCATGTGGAGTCAACAAAGTGAGGCATATCAAGTTGAGGCAGGACTAAGCCCCTCACCCCAGCGTCAAGGCTGTGCAAAGTAGCCCTTTGTAGAGAATGGGTACCAAAAATCCAGTTCATGTACCAGGATAAATCCTGGTCCCACTCCCAGGGCCCCAACCCCAAAGTGCCCCAGGCACGCAGCTGTCACTTGCATTCAAGGGGCCTACTTGGGTTCCAGGCAGGTTTCTCAGCTGTCAGTACAGAGTCCTTGAGCTCCAATTAGCTCAGGTCTCTGTGGTTTTCCATTCATGATCTTTATCTTCCTTGATCATATGATCCTTCTACTGGACTCTAGGAACTTGGCCCAGTGCTCTCTGATGTGGGTAGAGAAATTCACTAATCTATGGTTATAATAATAAGTTATTAGGAATCAGTTTAATACTATGTCCACTTAGCAGAACAATAGTAGGTTCTCCTATAGGACTTAGAATTTGTATAGATGCAGGTTCTTGGCTTGATACCCATGTTAGTATGGGTTTTACCTTGAGAGTAGGTCTTAACCCTAGTAAGAAGGTAGTTGGTTATTTCCATGACTTTGTGCCACTATTGTGTTTGTGGTTACATCTTGCCAGGCTGGCCATTATTGCAGCTCAGAGGCATCACAACTGTGTAAGACTGATGATTAATATCTCTTTTGGCAGCATGCATAGAGCACCTTTCTGCACAATAAAAGCTAGCCATTAGGGATAAAGTTTTTAGGTCAATCAGCTTGAATTCTCCATGTTCACTGGCTCAAATATGTAGTATCTCTAGCTATAGGGTCCTGCCATCATGTTCTGGAAGGTAAAAAAAAAAAAGCAATGGTTTTATTATGTAATGTTTAGATGCTATGGAACCACTTTGTCCAGGGGCTAAGGAAGAGCTTTTACCAGAACAGTCCTGGTTACAGATAGTTATATGGACCTGATTATTACATGAGAAAGATATTCTCTTCTCACCACCAATCAAGTTACCCTTACTATTGATAATTTTGTGAGGTTTTAAAAGAATCTTTAAATATCTGTTGTATTTTATATTTAGTGATTCTCCAAAAGAAGTAACTTATTTCTGTTACTATGTTTTTTATTTGTTAATCTGTAGTGCATAGAAAGTGTGTTAATATCCCATAACAGGTTGACACCATTTTAGCTCTTTCATTTTACCTAGTTCATTTTCTTTATTTTTGACTTTCTTTCTTTTTATCTATTTATTTTTTGAAAAGGTCTTTTTTTCCATGTATCCCCCTGTTCACCTATTCTTTCCTCTTCCAAATCCCTCCCACTCTGCCTTGAGCCTCCGCCTACCCCATCACCCCCCAAAAAGGGCAGGAAGTCCTAAGTTGGGTCAGCTCAGCTTGGCTTATTTACCCAGGCAGGTCCACTTTCCTCATCCTAATATGAAGACTGGGTTAGGTGTTCCACTGCAGGAAAAGGGCTCCAAGGTGTCAGTTCATTTATAGGAACACAGTCTGATCTCCCCACTTGAAGCTCCAAATATTGCCCATGCCAGCAGACAGTTGCCTACCCTTGAAGGGCCTACCACTTTTTCCTATGGTTCTCCAGGAGCTGTTCTTGATTCAGTGGGCTCCCCAAATCTCCATTCAGCTATCTCTGTGGGACTCCTCACAAGCCCTATCCACTTGCTCATACAGACTCTTCTCCCCCACTCTCTAGCTAGAAAGGGAGCTCAGTGAAAGTTACTTGAAAAAGTGCTCAACATCTTTAGCTGGATGGTAGTATGTGGAAAAAAGTAAATAGATCCAAGCCTATCACCCTTCACAGAACTCAAATCCAAGTGGATCAAAGACATCAACATAAACACAGCCACACTGAACATGATAGAAAAGGATGGCCCTACCTCCCGAGCAAACTGAGTCATCAGAGAAGAACTGAGGCCTTGAAATTCAGACCTCTGTCTAGAGCAGAGTCAGAGATCGAGCAGAACCCTAGTTCAGAGGTGACAGGAGACACACAAGCCCTCTTGCCACAACTGACTAGTAGCAGCCTAATCGTGAACCACTGAAGCCATGGGCAGATGCCAGTGCAAAAATACATATAATAATATAAAGAAAAACAAGGCTTGGCTAAGATAAAATGCACAGATGACAGCCTATGTTGGAGAGGATGTGGATCAAGGGGAACACTACTCCATTGTTGGTGGGAGTTTAAGCTTGTTTAGCTATTTTGGAATGCAATATGGCAGTTTCTCAGAAAATTGAGAATCAATCTCCCCAAGGACCCAGCAATACCACTTCTGGGTGTATAACCTAAAGATGCACAGTCACACTCCAAAGGCATTAGCTCAACTATGTTCATAGCAGCATTATTTGTAATAGCAAGAACCTGGAAACAACCTAGATGTCCCTCAACTAGAATGAAAAATGGATTAACAAACTGTGGTACATCTACACAATGGAATACTACTCAGCAGTAAGAAAAAATGATATTCTAAAATTCACAGGCAAATGGATGGATTTGGAGAATATCCTCCTGAGCGAGGAGGTATCACAAACTCAGAAAGATAAACAAGGGATGTATTCACTCATTAATGGTCTCTAAACAAACAAACAAGAAAAAAAGCCAAGCATACCCAAGCTGCAATCCACAACCACTGAACAGCTTGGGATCAGAAACACCCTGGACTGACCCTTCGGATCCCACTCCAACTGTAGGAACACCTGACTCACTCTTGAGGGAGGGGGGACAAAACTGGATTTGCCAAGAGTGGAGACTGAACTATGTATTATCGGATCAGTGGGACCATGGGACTGTGTGCTGCCTGCCCAGGGAGGGGATGGGGAGTTGTGGAGAAGAAAAAATGACCTGATGTGGCGGGAGGGGAAAGAGACCTTGAATAAGGATATACAGGGATAGAAAAAAAAATTCAGAGGGAAAGCTGAACACAAAGTAATTTTATTTGTAGCAAATTATTTGCATTATCACCCTGGATAAGTCAAGCTTATGATTTTTCTTTTCTTTATAGTTATTGTTAACTTATCAGCATTTTAAATTCAATTTACTGTTTTTCTTGTTAAATACAAAATAAAAAAAAAAAGGCAACACCAGAAGAAACTGGTGGTTCTACAACTACAAGACCTGAACACAGCAATGAAGAAGAAAGAGAAGGAAACAACATCAAAAACACCTTTATGAAGATTATTAAAGCCTTCAAGAAGATATAAAAAATCCCTTAAAGAAATAGAAGAAAATACAAACAAAAAATTGGAAGAGATGAACAAATCCTTGAAAGAAAACCAAGAAAAGGTAAACCAAAACATGAAAGAAACATTACAGGAACTAAAAACTGAAATAGAAGCAATTAAAAAGGCATAAAATGAGGCAAAGATGGAAATAGAAAATCTGAAGAAAAGAACTGGAACCACAGATACAAGAATAACCAACAGAATCCAAGAGATGGAAGAGAGAATCTCTGGAGTGGAAGACTCAGTAGTAGAAATAGATACATCAGTCAAAGAAAATACTAAAACCAAAAAAGCCATAACACAAACTACTCAGGAAATCTGGGACACCATGAAAAGACCTAACTTGATAATAATAGGAATAAAAGAAGGAGAAGAATACCAGCTCAAAGGTACAGATAATGTATTCAATAAAATCATAGAAGAAAACTTTCCTAACTTGAAGAAGGAAATGCTTATAAAAATACAAGTAGTTTACAAAATACCAAGTAGATATGAACCCCCCAAAAAGTCAGCACACCACATTATAATCAAGCCACAAAACATACAGAACAAAGAAAAAAATTTAAGAGCTGCAAAAGAAAAGGGCCAACTTACTTATAAAGGCAGACCCATCAGAATAACACCTGACTATTCAATGGAAACGATGAAAGCAAGAAGGGCTTGGTCCTAAGTTATACAGACACTAAAGAGTGTGGATGCCATCCTAGAATACTATACCTAGTAAAATTATCAATCACCATAGATGAAGTAAACAAGATATTTTATGACAAAGTCAGACTAAAACAATACCTATCTAACAATCCGGCCCTCCAGAACACATTGGAGGGAAAATTTCGACATAAGGATCCCAGATACACCCATGAAAACAAAAACATTCAATAACCCCACAGAAAAATAGTCCAGAGAAAGGAAATACATACAAGCTATCACCAAAAATAGCAGGAAATATCAATTAGTGGTCACTAATATCCTTTAATATCAATGGACTCAACTCACCTATAAAAAGACACACACTAACAAGATGAATACAAAAACAGAAGCCATCCTTCTGCTACATACAAGAAACACACTTCAACCATAAAGACAGACAGAGGCTCAGGGTAAAGGGTTGGGAAAAGATTTTCCAATCAAATGGTCTTAAGAAACAAGCTGAGGTTGCCATTCTAATATCTAACAAAGTAGACTTTAAGCTAAAAGCAATTAAAAGGGAACAAGTTGGTCATTACTTACTCATCACAGGAAATATTGGTCAAGAGTAGATTTCAATCCTGAATATTTATGCCCCAAATATAAGGACACCTACCTATGTAAAAGAAACACTGCTAAAGCTAACATCCCAAATCAATTATCACACCATAATAGTGGGAGACTTCAATACCTCACTTTCACCCTTGGATTGGTGAATCAGACAGACTAAACAGAGAAATAAAAAGTCTAATAGATGTTATGATGCAAATCAATTTAATAGATATTCACAAAAGCTTCCACCCAAATGCAAAGGAATATACATATTTCTCAGTTCTTCATGGAACTTTCTCTAAAATTGACCACATATTGGTGACAAAGCAAATATCAACAGATACAAAAAATGGAAATAGTTCATTGTATCATATCAGACCACCAGGGCCTAAAGTTAGAGTTCAACAACATCAGCAATCACAGAAAGTCTATCAACTCATAGAAACTAAATATCACTCAGCTGAACCATCTCTGGGTCCAGGAAGAACTTAAGAAAGAAATCAAAGTCTTCCAGAATTTAATGAAAATAAATCCACAACATAACCAAACTTGGGGGACACAATGAAAGCTGTCTTAAGAGGGAAATTCATAGCACTAGATGCCTATATAAAAAGCCTAGAGAAATCCCATACTAGAGAACTAACAACTCAAGCCTTAGAACAATTAGAAGCAAACTCACCTAGAAGGAGTAGATGACCAGAAATAATCAAACTTAGAGCTGAAATCAATACAATTGAAACAAAAGAAGAATACAAAGAATCAATGAATTAAAGATTTGGTCCTTTTTGAAAGCATGCCCAAGCGGCAAACCACAACCACTGAACATCTTGGGATCAGAAACACGCTGGACTGACCCTTGGGACCCCACTCCAACTATAGGAAGAAAAAAAAAAGAGTTGATTCTCTGAGAAAGCCAACAAGATAGATAAGTCCTTATTCAAACTAATCAAAAAAACAGAGAGAGATTATCCAAATCAACAAAATCTGAAAGGAAAAGAGGTACATAACAACAGACCCCCAGGAAACCCAGAGAATTATCAGGTCATACTTTGAAAATCTATATTCCACAAAATGGAAAACCTAGACAAAATGGACAGCTTGTTGTACAGGTACCATTTACCAAAATAAAATGAAGACCAGATTAATTACCTAAACAGACCTATAACCCTTAAGGAAATTGAAGCTGTCATTAAAAGCCTCCCAAATAAAAAAAGCCCTGGTCCAGATGGTTTCAGTGTCGAATTCTACCAGACATTCAAAGAAAAATTACTACCATTACTCCTCAAACTATTTCACACAGTTGAAACTGAAGGAATATTGCCTAATTCCTTTTATGATGTACAATTTCCCTAATACTGAAGTCATTCAAAGACACAACAAAGAAGGAGAATTACAGACCAATTTCCCTCATGAATATGAATATGAGGGAATGTGAGGGTTTGCTAAAATTCTCAACCAATATTTTGGCAAACTGTATACAACAATATATAAAAAATATCATCAAGCATTTCCAAGTGGGCTTCATACCAGAAATGAAGGGATGTTTCAACATAAGGATAAACCGTAAACGTCATCCGTCATATAAACAAACTAAAGGAAAAAAACCACATAATCATATCCTTAGATGCTAAAAAAGCCTTTGACAAAATCCAACACTCCTTTATGATAAAAGCTCTGGAGGGATCAGGAATACAGGGAAAATATCTCAATATAATAAAGGTGATTTACAAGAAGCCAATAGCCACCATCAAACTTAATGGAGAAAAACTCAAAGCAATCCCACTAAAATC
The DNA here is from genome assembly GCA_004025045.1 of Sigmodon hispidus. Classification (NCBI taxonomy): domain Eukaryota; kingdom Metazoa; phylum Chordata; class Mammalia; order Rodentia; family Cricetidae; genus Sigmodon; species Sigmodon hispidus. The sequence goes on along the minus strand of PVIH01024284.1, from coordinate 14,176 downwards.
AGGAACTAGACAAGGATGTCATCTCTCCCCTTATCTATTCAATATAGTTCTCAAAGTTTTAGCTAAAGCAATAAGAGAACGAAAGGAGATTAAGGGGATACAAATTGGAAAAGGAGAAGTGAAACTATGTCTATTTGCAGATGATATGATTGTATACATAAGTGACCCACAAAATCCTACCAGGGAACTTCTACATCTGATAAACACCTTCAGCAATGTAGCAGGATACAAGATTAACTCAAAGAAATCAGTAGCCCTCCTATACCCTAAAGATGAAAGGGTTGAAAAAGAAATAATGGAAACATTACCCTTTATAATAGCTGCAAATAGCATTAAATACCTTGGAGTAACTATAACTAAAGAAGTAACAGATATATTTTACAAAAAATTTTAAATCACTGAAGAAAGAAATTGAAGAGTATATCAGAAAATGGAAAGCTCTTCTATGTTCCTGGATAGGTAGGATCAACACAGTAAAAATGATAATTCTATCAAAAGAAATCTGCATTTCAATGCACTGCCCATCAAAATCCCAGTTAATGTTTTATGGACCTGAAAGAACAATACTCAATTTCATTTGAAATAAGAGGAAAGCCAGGACTGCCAAAACAATTTTGCTCAACAAAAGAACCTCAGGAGGCATCACCTTTCCCAACTTCAAGTTATACTATAGAGCTACAGTAATAAAAACAGCCTGGTACTGGATAAAAACAGACTTGTGGATCAATGGATTAGAACTGAGAATCTAGACATTAACTCAAAAAGCTGTGACCACCTGATCTTTGATAAAGAGTCCAAAAATATTCAATGGACAAGGATAGTATCTTTAACAAATGGTGTTGGTATAGCTGGTTGGTCGTGTGTAGAAAAATGCAAATAGATCCAAGCCTGTCACCCTGCAAAAAACTCAAATCTAAGTGGATCAAAGACCTCAACATAAACCTAACCACACTGAACTTGACAGAAAAGAAAGTGGGAAATACACTACAGTGAATTGGCACAAGCTACCACTTTCTAAATATAACTCCAGTGCCACAGACACTAAGAGCAAGAATCAATAAGTGGGACCTCCTGAAACTGAGAAGCTTTTGTAATGCCAAGGACACAGTCAATAGGACAAAACAACAGCCTACAGAATGGGAAAAGATTTTCACCAACCCTACAAGTGATAGAGGACTGATCTCTAAAATATATAAAGAACTGAAGAAACTAGAGCCCAAAACCTTGAATAAACTAATCAAAAAATGAAGTTCAGAACTAAAAAGAGACTTCTCAGCAGAAGAATTATGAATGGCTGAACGACACTTGAAAAAGTGCTCATCATCTTTAGCCATCAGAGAAATGCAAATCAAAACAACTTTGAGATACCACCTTACACCTGTCAGATTGGCTAAGATAAAAGCCACAGATGACAGCCTATGCTGGAGAGGTTGCAGAGCAAGGTGAACACTCCTCCATTGTTGGTGGGAGTGTAAGCTTGTTCAGCCACTCTGGAATGCAGTATGGTGGTTTCTCAGAAAACTGGGAATCAATCTCCCCAACGATCCATCAATACCGCTTCTGGGTGTATACCCTAAAGAAGCACATTGGCAGCCCAAGGTATTAGCTCAACTATGTTCAAAATAGCATTATTCGAAATAATAAGAACCTGGAAACAACCTAGATGCCCCTTAACTGAGGAATGAATTAGGAAGCTGTGGTACATCTACACAAAGGAGTACTACTCAGCAGTAAGAAAAACTGATATCCTAACATTTGCAGGCAAATGCATGGATTTGGAGAATATCCCCCTGAGCAAGGTATCACAATTCCAGAAAGAGAAATATGGGATGTACTCACTCATTAGTGGCCTTTAAAAAAAACAAAGCATACCCAATGTGCAAATTGCAACCCCTGAACAGCTTGAGATCTGAAACACCTTGGACTGGCCCCCTTGGATCCCATTCCCTTTAGAGCAACACCTGACTCATTCTTGATGATGAGGTGAGAATACTGGATATGCCAGGAGTGGATGCTGAACTCAGCAATATTGGGACCTTGGCACCTTCTGCCCTTGCTGGGGAGGAGATGGGGTGATTGATGTGGAGAAGAGAGAGTGACTGCTGGGTTTGGGAAAGGAAATGAAACTTGCATAAGGGTATACATGGATAGAAAATGCGACTTTATTCATAATAAAAAAGATATATAATCCTTTTGGTTTTTTTTTCTTCTTTATTTTGTATTTATCAAAAAAAACAGTAAAAAGAATTTAAAGTGCGGAAGAGTTAACAATAACTATACAGAGGATAAGAATCATAAGCATGATCCTTTTGTATAATTTTGTTCAATATATTTGACAGTGTACATTGTACCAGTACCATTTTTTTGTTACCAATGTTGTCATTTAAATGTTTCAAAGTTAATAGTCTTTTGTTTATTATTTAATGTCATTGTGTTAGTTTTTTTGGAGGACAAAAATACATAAAGGTACAAAGGTAACTTACTGTTGCAGAAAAGGTAGTGGAAAATGTTCTTGTCTACTGTTACTGGAAAAGATAAATACTAGAAATATAATACACATAACTATTCTTATTGGAATCAAAGAAAGGTATTTTTTTATCTCTCTTAGTACATTTCTTTAGAGAACTTGCAATCTCCCTTTTGGGGGAGTATGTCCTTGAGATACAATTATCAAGGAGTGTTGTACTATCATCCCCATCTTCTGTATGTGCAGCATCTTAATTTGTCCCAGAGTTTGCTGTTAACTTTGTATATAGTCAGTTAGCAAATACAGATGTTGCCCCAAATGCGGCTGTCTACAGGTTGATCTCTGCTCACAGACTGTGCTGTCATATCTTTTAAAGAATTAATTTTTGTGTGTCTTGATATTATGTATGCAATTTGTGTTGATTTCATCTTGCTATACAAGATGCTGGAGAGGCTGGAGAGCAAGGGGAACACTCCTCCTTTGTTGGTGGGAGTGTAAGCTTGTTCAGCCACTCTGGAATGCAGTATGGTGGTTTCTCAGAAAACTGGGAATCAATCTCCCCAACGATCCATCAATACCACTTCTGGGTGTATAGAATTTCTTTCCATTGACTTAGTAGTTTGTAATAAACACTATAGTGTAATGTTTATTCAGGAACAAAACTGTTTTATTTTTTTCTTGCCTTTGTCAAAAGACTTTTTGTATTAAATGATTTGTTTTTAGATATATTTTCATTTTTCCAACAAGTCATGGTTTCTAAAAACTGATAGTCCTCTCATTAATAGTTGTGGAGCAGAAGGACCTCCTACTGACCCCTTGCATCTCTACATATTCTAGGGAATAATAAAAAAGAAAAATTTCCCAAGTGAAATAAGCTAGCCTCTTTTTAAAACTTTTTCTCTGTTTTGTTTTTGAGATAATTTCGTATTACAGACTCTCGACTGGCCTCAAACTGGCAATCTTCATGTCTCTGCCTCTGGAGTGCTGGAATTATAGATCTGTACCATCATGACTGGCAAATTTTTATTTTAGTCAGTAAGACAAGATGAAGTTCCCTTTTAAAACAAGAGTGCAAGTTTTATATTTTCAGTAATTTCTTCATTGCATGTTTCATATCTTTGTTCCTCAGACTGTATATAACAGGATTAATGAGTGGAGTAACCACAGAATAAAACAGAGTCACACTCTTCTGCATTCCACCTGTATGTTCAGATGTTGGGCTCACATACATGAGCATCACTGATCCATAGAAAAGTGAAACCACAGTCAAATGGGACCCACAAGTAGAGAAGGCCTTTCTTCGTCCAGCTGCTGAAGGGACCCTCAACACAGCTTTCATAACCAAAGCATAAGACCCCATGATAAAAAAGAATGGAATAAATAACAGCAGGGAACTTAAGGTGGAGCTAGTCAACTCTACCAAAGAATTTCTCACACAGCTGAGGGCCAACAGAGGGCCGGGGTCACATAGGAAATGGTCTATAATCCTGGACCCACAGAAGGACATCTGGGAGATGATGATGATGGGTATAGGGAACCAGAGGAAACCAAGCACCCAGCAACTGATCACGAGGGTGTTACAGAGGTGCCCAGTCATAAGAGCAGGATAATGTAGAGGCCTGCAGATGGCAAGATAGCGATCAAAGGCCATGACTGCCAGGAAAAAGCATTCTGTAGAACCCAAGGAGAAGAAGAAATAGAACTGTAGGAAGCACCCAGAGAAGGAGATGACCTTGGTGTCAGAGAGGAAGTTGGCCAACATGTTGGGAACCGTGGAGGTGACATACCAGATTTCCAGAAAGGAAAAATTGGCCAGCAGGAGGTACATGGGTGTGTGGAGTTTCTGATCCCAGCGCACAGCACAGATGATGGAGGCATTGCCCATGAGGGTGAGGAGGTAAACAATAAAGAAGAGCACAAAGAGGAGGATCTGCCCTTCCCTGGAGCAGGGGAATCCCAGGAGGATGAAGCCAGTGATGGTGCTAGAGTTACTGAGTCTGCTGAGGGTTTTCATCTGTTTGTGGGTTGAGTAGGCACCAGAAACTGTCAAATGACAGTTTAAAGAGAAATTAGAACCAAGAAATGTTTTTAAGTAATCCTCTGGGAATGCAAACATTAATAGATCATTTGTCACTATTTTGTTAATCTTGAAATCTTATGCTGGGCATAGTTTTGGTCTGTAGAATTTCAACAATGTCAGAGAATACCAATATAAAGACACAAAATTTTCATTTTATATAATGAATGAAACTAGGTACCATATGTAAGCATATTGTTTAATAAATCATAAAACACAACTATAAACATGTAGACTATCCCATCCTGCTGTCATACTCATTCGTTCTTGATTTTTCTTATTTCTGTACTTTTTTTAAAAAAATCATTCTATTGTGGATTAACAATTTGGTTCATTTCCAGGACCAATGACTGTTACCATACATCTACGGAGTATTCATCCCTGAAGTGATATTATGTCACACCCATTGGCATATATGAACTTCGGCAATGTCCTTCTGTAGTGTAAAGGATTTTACCTCGGCCTCAGCAATGACAGATATTGCATTTTAACAACTTTTCTTTTTCTTTTTTCATCACACTGGTTGGCTCTCTTTTGGGCAATGCTAAGTTTTTTCAGAGTCGATGACCACATTAAACATGTTTTGCTTTCAACAGAGAATATTCATTAAATGATCATGAAAACTGTCTACAAGCTATTTTAAAGGTTCACTTTAGTGCAGATTCAGTCTTACAGTCTTTCTGGGAAGTTCAGTATTTATGAAGATCAGATTGTGATCTGTATTATGGATTAAAGTAAAGTGTTTTTAAATTTTTTCTTTCAATTATTTTTTTATTGAAAATAGATTTTTATACAATATATTGATTATAGTTTCCCTTCCCTCTACTTCTCCCTTTTTCTCCCACCTTCCCTCCCCTCCAGATCCTCTTCCTTTTTGTTACCAATTAGAAAAGAATATGACAAAATAAAAGTAATAAAATGACACAAAACTGTCATATTTCATGAAGTAGAATAATGCAACTCAAGAGCAGGCATATCTCTGACTAGAGACCTACTCATTCTCACAGGCAGGAGTACCGTAATAATACTAAGCTAAATGCTGTAATATATACACAGAGGGTTCCCATGTAGGCCCTGCGCTTGCTTGCTCATCATCTGTAAACTCATACGCATCTGTAATTCAAGTAGATGCTTCTTAACTCCAGTTTTTGCCTGTCTTATATGCTTCTCTTCAAACTAGATTACTTAAGGGAGTATTTCCAAGTGACAGAGATGTAAGACTTTGTCATGGGTTTATCACTTGAGAAATTACTTGTTTTTCAGTCATTGGGACTCATCTGCATTTTTGTCTTTAAAAAATCTTTCAACAAGAATTCAGAAAATGAGTCAAAGAGAGGGAGGGAGGGAGAGAGAGAGAGAGAGAGAGAGAGAACGCAACTTGCAGTGACTGACATTGTGTGAATGTGGAACAGAAACATTTTGAGGAATAGTATTTTTGAAGAATATTTTTTTTCTAATATGTTGAATTATGTTATCAATTTTGGGAGTAAGACATTTAGAGTAATTGTGAAAAATAGCTGTATTTTACTTCTGTTAAGCATATTTCCAACAATCAAGAGATGTAACTGAAGCATAGAATCAACAAAATATTTTCTTAAGATAACATTTGGGGGCTGGAGAGATGGCTCAGCGGTTAACAGCACCGTCTGCTCTTCCAGAGGACCCCGGTTCGATTCCCAGCACCCACATGGCAGCTAACAACTGTCTGTAGTTCCAGTTCCAGGCAAACACCAAGGCAAATAAATAAATAAAGTTTAAAAAAAAAGATAACATTTGATTCTTTATATTATGAATATATGTCACCAAATTTTAGCTCCCAATCCGGTAAGTGAAAGGTGGATTATGTTATTGTTGGTATAATATTAAATTAAGTACCTTTGGAAGGAAACTTTAAAAGGCTTCTTCCTCCTCCTCCTCCTCCTCCTCCTCCTCCTCCTCTTACTCCTCCTCCTTTCCCCCTCTCCTCCCTTCCTCCTTTTCCTCCTCTTCCTCTTCTTCTTTTTCTCCTCTTTTTTTCTCTCCCAGTCAGTGCTTGGGGTACCTCCAAGTGGAATGACTATAGATGCTTTTAAAAACAAAATGACTTTATGTTTTTCTAAATGAAATTATTCCAACTATTTTGGCTTTGTAAAACTGCACTTATATATTGAATTTGGTTGTTCTAATCCTTTGTAAATAAGACATATATAAGGAATATGAAAATATTTCCTTTTGATTGTCTGACATATAATATCATTTAAACTTAAGTTTTCTTTTGATGTTGACACAATTATACGAAGAGTCTGACAATAATCTATACAAAAGTTTCAAACAGTAAGCCTTTAGATGAAAGGCAAGCAAACTATTAAGAGAGAAGGAAGTCAATGTAATTTTTGAAAATTGAATTAGTAAACTTATCAATACTTTGGAAGTTATAAAATTTGCTTGAAAGCTTCTTTCTCTGATCTTTATCCATTCTAGATTTTATCTGACTTCAGTGACAGTGGAACTCCCATGGGTAGTAAATCTAATATTTTATTAGTTTTTATTCTAATTTATATCTTTAATAATTTTAGTGCTTTTGCTGTAGGAGGAACAGTCTGTTCCTTGTGTCCCAAAGTTATATTTGCTAAATGTTTTTCTACTCAGATTTTTAAGAACATATAACTAGAGAATGAGAACGTTTTATCTGTCAAAATGTGTTGTAAGAACCATCTGACACCCTCAAAAAACATATAAAAATTCCAAATGAGCCACAGGCTAAGCCACGTGACAAATAAATTATTAAAAATAAGTTAAATTAAAATAAAAAGCTAGCTAATAATATGCTTAAGACATAGGCCAAACTATATAAAATTAATATAAATATCTAATTCATTTCTTTAAAAAACAAAAACCACCACAAAGTCCAAACCTCGGGCCCAAAGGGGCCCGAGAAACTCTCTACAACAAAAATGCATCACTTTTGAAGGAAAATTTAAAACAGGTATAAAAATTGTATTGTATTTTGTATCATACTCTTCTCATTCAGAATAAAAATATTAAAGTATAGCTATTTTTTAAAAACAAAATCATTTAATTATACTCTGCTTTTTGAATGGGATTATTACTGAACTAATTTAAGGGGAAACTTGCTATAACATGTAACAAAAAGTTCCTGATTCTAAATTTCATAAGTTTTAAACAAAATTTGTCTTAAGCTTATAGGTTTAACATCAAGGCAGAAACAAGTTGTCCAGTAATTTGAAAGTCAAATGACTGAGCATTTAGTCAAGGTACTTGCAGCAAATTTTTCAGCATATTCTAAAAAATTTTAGTTGACCAAGTTGCTTTGCTAACAATTTAAAAATATTTCCAGCATTTCTTTTAATAGTTTATTGGCCAAGAACACAATTCCATGCTTATTTGAGTGCTGCACATCTTTCTTCATATTGACTCTCAGTGCAAGTCTGTCAATGTCCTTTTGTTTCTGTCGTGAAAACATGACTCATTCTCTCTTTCCCCACCATCGTCTACTAAGCTCGCATTCTCACTCTCCCTTCCCCTCAAGGGTGGCATCCTTACTTCTATGTTTGCTGTGCTATGTTTCATTTTAAAAATAGCCTCATAATACTTTAAAACCAAAAGCTCAAACACGTTAAAACTTAGAGTAAAGCTTTCAGAACAATATTGCTAGTTCTCACAGAGATTTCTTAGAAACAGGATGTGAAACTGATTCTGTACTAGTCAACACTAATTTTGCTCAGCACAAACCTACATTGTTACTTTCCTTGTACTGCTTAGCTTTGCTGTGAAGAAGATGTTTAATCACCACAGATATGAGTGGGAGTAATCAAATACATGGTTAGCTTATTTTTTTTAAAGGGTAGGGTTAGGGAAAATTAGCTTCTTGGAAGGCACTTTGCTAGCTTATGCAGAACATTGGTCTGCATCCTTAGTAACACACACACACACACACACACACACACGGGCATGTGCAAGAGAGAGATAGAAAGTTACACAAACAACAAACATAGACACACAGACACACAGAGAGACATGTACAAATACTCCCACACTCTTTTCATAAGTCTAGCAGATTCTCTTCCATCAACTGTAGATGCTGTGAGCACAGATATGAGGTCATGTTTAAGAACACAGGGTACTTGTAACATTAGGTATCTCCTTAGGGAATTTGTTTCTTTGTTAATTAGTCAACCATAGAAAAGAAGTAAAGTCTTAATGAGTCAGGCTGTCTCATAGTAAAGGAAAGGCATTTCCTGAATATCTTAACGTTTTCCAACTCTTCACTTCCAGTCTATCATCTCCACAGCCAGTCCAGAGTCATGTCACAGAATAACTTTGTTTGTCCTTTTGTTCATTTTTACAGATACATCAAGGGACTACCACGTCTGTAATGCTGGGTAAATATTTGTAAAAAAGATGTTAAAAAGACAATTATTCATATTGAGACACATTGTACAGTTGTGTTAAGTAGAAAAACCCTGAAGTTAAGGGTTTTCTTTACTAGCTGTAAGAAAACAATCCTGGCAGTGTCCTTAGTTACAACATGGGCATATTTGTGCCAATCTAAAAGGCAATGGAAACATCTTGACCAGAGTCCTGACCAGTAGAAGCTTACAGAACATTAGTTGTATATATAAAATTTAGAAAAGCTGTGAATAGAAGCTATTAGTTTCTATAGCTATATTACTATTTTAGTTTTCTAAGCCTGTATTATCTTATTACCTGTATCAGAAAAGGGAATCCAAGTTGAAGTAACTTAGAAGTTTGCCTTCTTACTCTTACTTCTTGGAGTATGGCAATAATTTTTTTCTTTTTCTTTTTCTTTTTCTACTTTTGGTAATAACCAGAGAAGAGGGAGATATAGGAATAATGAGGAGAACACTTAAGCTTTCTCTCTGAGGGTGTAGAGTTATAAGCACAGCTTGTCTGTTGATCATTTCTCCAGGTCCTTGAGGAATTCACTTACTGATTCTGGAAGATAAGTGCCAGGGGACATCTCTTTGCTTACTACTCACTCTCTTTAGACTGTGTCTTAATTTCTGCTTCTTTTGTTTTGTGTGTATAAGGTGATATATTTGAGTTTCAAGCACCTTACAGGTTTTATTAAAACAAATCAGTAATCTAACAATTGATTGATTAATTACCCAACAACATTGTTTATAACTCACCGAGGCATGGTCAAATTCCCAGTGGCTAGCACCTTAAAGACAACTGAGTCCTTCTGCACCAGCATCCCTTGCCAGAATCCATCAGTTGTAGAGAGCTATACCTCAGCATCCTTATCAAACTTTTTAAGAGTTCTCTTTAATGGTTTTCTCTGTATTCTGTTACTTTTTTGAGGGGTGGGGTGAGGTGTGGTGGAGGTAGAGTTTATCACAGAAGCCTTTTCTGATTCTCTTTTTCAACTGCAATTCTGCATTCATTGATATCTATGCAAAATAAGCTTCCTTGTTATTTACAGCCAAGGAGAGCATGGATTATGGACTTCCACTTGTTTTCTGGCAACAGCATGGATTATGGACATCCACATGGCCTCTGACACTGGTATGAGCCATGGATCTCAGCCTGGTCTCTAGTGGCAGTACATACCATGGACATCAACATAGCCCTTTGCTGCAGCATGGATCATGGGCAGCATCATGGTGCTTGGTGATAGCACAAGGTTCTTCTGTCAATTTTCATAGAGTGACTCTCTTTCCTAGCATCAGACTGTGTTGTAAAGGATCTCCACGGGACTCCCTCAGCTAACAACTCAACTAAATGCAACCCAGTCCCACCACTTGAAGACTTACTTGGCTACAAAAAATAGCCAGTTCAGACTCTGTCTTCCACTAATAGGAGTCTTCACTGAGGTTGGTCACCCTCATAGCTTGCAGGAAGTTTTTACTGTTCTCAGTTTCCACACTGCCCCCTCAGTGCCCCAAAATTTTAGATGTCTCTCCCTACACTCTCTTCCTTCATCCCTTCTCTGGGTCCATAAATTGTAGCATGATTATCTTTTACTTTATGGCTAATATCTATTTGTAGGTGTATATGTATCATGTTTGTCTTTCTGGGTCTGAGCTACCTCACTTAGCATGATCTTTTCTAGTTCCATCTACCTGTCATTAATTTCATGATATCATTTTTAAACAATTGAAAAATTTTCACCAAATTTTCTTCATTCATTCTTCATTTGAGGAATGTCTTAGATTGTTTTCCAGTTTCTGACTATTATGAATAAAGCCAAAATGAAAACAGTTGAGCAAATGTCCTTGATGGAGGATGGAACATCCTTTGGTTATATGCCCAAGAGTGATATATCTGGGTCTTGAGGCAGATTGATTCTCCATTTTCTGAAAACTGTTGAGTTGATTTCCATAGTATGAGTTTATACTTCTACCAAAAATGAAGAAGTGTTCCTCTCTATCATGTGCTGTCATTTGTTATTGATCTTAGCCATTCTGACAAATATAAGACGGAATCTCAAAGTAGTTTTGATTTGCATTTTCCTAATGGTTAAGGATGCTGATTATTTCTCTAAGTGTTTTTCAGCCATTTAAGATCACTCTATTAAGAATTCTGTTTAAATCTGTATCCCATTTTTAAATCAGAGTATTTGTTCTTGATAACTAATTTCTTAAGTTCTTCAAATATTTTATATTTAGTCCTCTATCAGATGTGAAATTGATAAAAAAAATCTTTTTCCATTCTGTAGGCTGCTGCTCTGTCATAGTGATGGTATCCTTTGCCTTGCTGAAGCTTTTTAGTTTCATGAGGTCCTATTTATTAATTGTTGATCTTAGTGCCTTGGCTATTAGAGTTCTGCTTAGAAAACAGTTTTTTTGTGTGTGTGTGTCAATGCATTCAAGCATATTCCCACTTTCTCTTCTATCATGTTCCATGAGTCTGGTTTAATGTTGATGTCTTTGATCCACTTGGATTTGAGTTTTGCATAGAGTAATGAATATGGATCTATTTGCATTCTTCTACATGAAAACATCCAGTTTTACCAGCACCATTTGTTGAACATACTTTCTTCTTTCCAAGGTACATTTTTGGCTTCTTAAAAAAAAAAAAAAAAAAAAAAAAAAAAAAAAAAAAAAAAAAAAAAAAAAAAAAAAAAAAAAAAAAAAAAAAAAAAAAAAAAAAAAAAAAAAAAAAAAAAAAAAAAAAAAAAAAAAACAATGTGCATAATTCTGTGGATTTATGTCTAGGTCTTTGATAAGATTCCATTGATCAATGTGTTTGTTTTTATGAAAATATCATGTGGTTTTGATAGCTCTGTAGTACAATTTGAAGTCAGGGGTGGTGTTATTTCCAGCATTTTTTTAACTTTTAGGAGTGTTTTTAGCTATTCTTGGCTTCTCACATAAAATTGAATATTGTTCTTTTAATGTATGTAAAAAGTTGTGTTGGAATTTTGATAGGGATTGCATTCAATATATAGATTGGTAGGATGACCATTTTTAGTATGTTAATCCTATTAATCCACCAGCATGAGTGATCTTTTTTTTCTGTATACTTTTTTTTATTATTATTATTATTATTATTATTATTATTATTAACAAAGAAGTCATGCTTTCTATCCCTGTATATCATTATTCAAGGTCCCTTCCCCCTCCTGCCACATCAGGTCATTTTTTCTTCTCCGCAACTCCCCATCCCCTCCCTGGGCAGCAGACAGTCCCATGGTCCCACTGACCTAATATTGCTTAGTTCAGTCTCCACTCCTGGCAGATCCAGTTTTGTCCCCCCTCCCTGAAGAGTGAGTCAGGTGTTCCTTTAGGTGGAGTGGGATCCGAAGAGTCAGTTCAGGGTGTTTCGGATCCCAAACTGTTGAGTGGTTTGTGGTTTGCTGCTTGGGCCTGCTTGGCTTTTTTCTTGTTTGTTTGTTTAGAGACCACTAATCAGTGAGTACATCCCCTAGTTATCTTTCTGAGTTTGTGATACCTTGCTCAGGAGAATATTCTCCAAGTCCATCCATTTGCCTGCAAATTTTAGGATATCATTTTTTCTTACTGCTGAGTAGTACTCCATTGTGTAGATGTACCACAATTTGTTAATTCATTCTTCAGTTGAAGGGCATCTAGAATGTTTCCAAGTTCTTACTATTACAAATAATGCTGCTATGAACATAGTTGAGCTAATGCCTTTGAAGTGTGACTGTGCATCTTTAGGTTATACACCCAGAAGTGGTATTGCTGGGTCCTTGGGGAGACTGATTCTCAATTTTCTGAGAAACTGCCATACTGCATTCCAGAATGGCTCAACAAGCTTACACTCCCACCAACAATGGAGGAGTATTCCACTTGCTCTGCATCCTCTCCAGCATAGCTATCATCTGTGCCTTTTATTTTAGCCAATCTAACAGGTGTTAGGTGGTATCTCTTTTTATCTTTTGAAATATTCTCCAGTTATTTTGCTTCCTTGGTTAAAGTTATCCTGAGATATTTAATATTATTTGAGGCTATTGTGAAAGGTGTGTCTCCTTGATTTCCTTCTCAGTCACTTTGTCATTTGTATATAGAATAGCTAATTTTTTTCCTGTTTTATTATTTGCTGATTTTACATCATACACCTCATTAAACTCAGTTATCAGTCCTTTCAGTTTCATATCCACTCTTATGATCTCCCCATTTACAAAAAAGCCCATTCATGCTGTTCAACTATCTACTGGGACATAATTAAACATCCTGTGGCCAAACACTTAAACAAAATGAGACCTTCTTCAACCACACCTGTGCTAGAGGCAGAAGTGAAGCTCTGTGTCATTTAACCATATTCTAGCCTTGAGTTCTTGTATACAATAACATCTTTTTTTTTTAACAGTCCACTAATGAGTTAATAGTACATCATCTTCTTCTCTTTCTGGGTTTGTGATACCTTGTTCAGGAGGATATTCTCCAAAACCATCCATTTGCCTACAAATTTTAGGATATCACTTTTTCTTACTGTTGAGTAGTACTCTATTGTGTAGATGTGCCACAGTTTGTTAATCCATTTCTCAGTTGAGGGGCATCTAGGATGTTTCCAGGTTCTTACTATTACAAATAATGCTGCCATGAACATAGTTGAGCTAATGCTTTTAGAGTGTGAATGTACATCATTAGGTTATACACCCAGAAGTGTTATGGCTGGATCCTTGGGGAGATTGATTCCCAGTTTTCTGAGAAACCACAGTACTGCATTCCAGAGTGGCTGAACAAGTTTACACTCCCACCAGCAGTGGAGGAGTGTTCTCCATGCTCCACAAACTCTCCAGCATAGGCTGTCATCTGTGTCTTTTATCTTAGCCAATCTGACAGGTTTAAGGTGGTATCTCAAAGATGTTTTGATTTGCATTTCTCTGAAGGCTAAAGATGTCAAGCACTTTTTCAGGTGCCTTTCAGCCATTTGTAATTCTGCTGAGAATTCCCTTTTTAGTTTTGAACCCCATTTTCTTTTTTTTTTTCTTTTTTTTTTTTTTTTTGCTCCAACTAAATCATTTAGTTTTCCTTGAAGAAATGACTGAAAAACACAACTCTAGAAAAACAAGGCTGAAAACAGCATTCTTCGTGTTGCGTAACAAAACTGACCCTTCAGGAGACACGGTCATAATGCCCATGGGTGGGTCTAGCTATGGAGATGTGAAATCCATGCATACAAGTTTCATAACTGAGAGGAAA
>PVIH01024283.1:0-23087 GCA_004025045.1 Sigmodon hispidus | reverse complement strand
AAAAAAAAAAAAAAAAAAAAAAAAAAAAAAAAAAAAAAAAAAAAAAAAAAAAAAAAAAAAAAAAAAAAAAAAAAACAAAATGCTTCCTAAACAGACAAAGCTAGTGGCTGGAAACACTGTTCAAAGTTGAACTAAAATGGGACTTTGGAGGGTGAGCTCTTGTGTCTCAACTGACATGAGTTAGGAAAAAAGAATGCAGGGCTTGGAAAAGGTTTGCAAGCTCTAGAGCATCATTCTCCTCCACCCATGTACCACTATGGAGAGTTGCCTATGTCCTTCCAATAAAATTTCAAATACAGAAAAGCACAAAGAAGTGTGCGGTAAGCACTCAGATATGTAACATCTAAATTCTACAATTATTCAAGTTGTTGTATTTTCTTAGAAGGTTTTATTTATGTGCCATTGATCAGTATCAGACAACAGCTATAAAACCAGTATTTTCAGAGGAACAGCTTCTTGTATCACTAGGTCAGCAGTCTTTTTTAAAAGCACAGACATCAATGTCCCAAGTGTTTAGATTAAGCTAGTGTAGCATCACTTGATTTCTGAGATTAAAATTATGCATGTAGTTAGGTTTAATAATCAATCAGATTATTCAGCTGTTTATAACAGATCAGCATAAAAAGGTAAACTGTAATAATTTGTCCTTTGGAATAGTAGTTACCTTTGTCACTCTCTGAATGTTTTCTAACTTCTGGAAAGTATAAGCTGAGTCTCATGAACTCATCTTATTATCATAAAGGAATCAAAGCAGTTAATATTCTTCATACAATATTTATATGTGGAAGGAACCATATTTTATACATCATTTGGCTCTTTCAATACATGGAACATTTTCACCAAATAGATCTTATATTCACCAAATTAATACAATTAACATAATATCTTCTTCATTTTAAAGACAAATAAGGTACAGCAAAGTGAAGGGCTCACAAGTAGCAGATGTGGAGTTGCCTAGCAACTCCAAAGCACAGACTGAGTGGCTCCCCACACCCTGCCTTGCCCTTCTTCATCTGTGCTTGACCAATACCACATATGTGGGTCATCACCATTGCTAATGTTGCTACTAATTTACCAACTAGTAAAAAATGAGTACAAAATATCTATAATATACATTATGTTTATAAATGTATTTTGAATGAAATATAAATGTCAACACTGAAAAAAATTAATTGCCTTCCCTAAACATAGTCCAATATGCAAAGATAGTGTGAGCAAAGACACCTATGTCCTAACTGATAAAACAGGGGTGATTCTGAAATAGCAGAACTTATTCCATAGGACCACTAAGAAAATTATTAATGATACTCTGTATTCCTACATGGAGTACTTAACAAATGTTAGGTAGAGATAAATGAAAGGCACTTAGCACTGTATGTGGCACATAGCAAACACCAGAAAAGTCTCTAATAATAATCAACAATAATATAAGATCAATATATGGCAATAAGAAGTTAACATTTACTGATAGGGACATTATATATCCATAATTCATTTTAATGTTTCTAAAAGAATGATTTTACTCTGGTCCAAAGATAGTCTTCTAGGAGATTGCATCATAAAGGATCAATATGACTAATAATGTGGCAGATTTAGCAGAATCATTTAACTTATAATCAATCAAATCAGTATTAGACAGTCCTTGCTGTTACATACCATTGCGTCATCCACAGTGTTGGCAAACATTTGAAAATTCTCTAAAAGATTCCGGTCTATAAACTCAAACCAAAAAGCAGAAATGAAAACAAACAAACCCAATTTCTATGTTGAGTACATGAAAGGGATTATGGTCTGTGTTTTAACAATTGAAGCTCCAAGTTGGCACTGATAAAACAGACTGCAAACACTGACTCCAAGACACTCACTCTGCACAGTCATTCGTTAAAATCAGTAAGAAGGATGATGAGACATGAAATCTTTCTGGCTGCTGAGTCTATGGCCTGAAGATAATTTATGAAATCAGTTGACTGGAACTCCAATGCTATCTTGCTGAACTGAGATCAGGGAATTAAGAGAAGATCTCTGCTGTGTTTCCAATTTCAATGAATGAACTCAGCACTTGCCCTGTACAGTACTAAAATCTTCAGATTCTAGGACTCTCAGGTTAGAGTAGTGCTTCCGGGAACAACCACTGAGTCACTGATCCCCTCAGATGGCTGTAAATGAAAAGTCAAGCAAAGGTCCATGGGTTTTTCTGGCCAGACCATCAGTTTACTCGGGTGTCACTAACACTGGCTGAGCCATCTGACTGGATCTTTTAGTCTTTGCAGGTACAAATGGCAATTTGCTGTACCCTTTCAATTACATATATATTTTCTCCACCATGCCTAACAGCATGTAAAACAAAAAAGCACTATTTTGAACATACAAAGGCACTTACCAGGGCTCAGTGGATCTCAGCACTATGCACTCTGAAAAAATTGATAATGGTTTGTGGGGATGGGACAGAAAATGGATCACCATGTTTTCCTCGTTAACAGCATAATGCAACTTCATTATGAAAGAAAGAAAGAAAGGAAGGAAGGAAGAAAGGGAAAGAGAGAGAGATGAATGAATGAATATGAATTCTCAATGACCCTGGCCACTGAAAATTACATTTTGCTGCTGGAACCAAGAGAGACTTAGGCCCTGACACATGCTTCTGACTGCATTTCATTTCCTCCTATCCTCTTCCCCTCATCTCCATCATTTCCTTGCTCTCTAATTACATGTATCTGCATGGTTTCCACAGATACAAGACTCCAGCACTATAAAGCTATGCGGTTTTTGGCTTTGAGCACCCAGCCCAGTCCTTAAACAGATGCTGAGCAGGACTCCATCCAGGCTTCCTAAACTTCCAGGGAAACATATTTCATAACAATTAGCAATGGTTGCATGCTGTATGCAGTATACACCGTGGAACAGAGGGCCATAAATCCTTGGAGATGAAAATAGTCATTTCACACCCTGTAGCAGGTATAACTAATTCTGTTGCTATTACAAGATCAAGAATGTCAAACAGAATCTGTTTTAACCCAAATCCCAGCCAATATATATATAAACCTCCATGTGCATCTTATTTCAGGAGATAATTATTTCTACAATAAACTAAACAGAGGAGAAAAGAAGGTAAGATACCCTTGTATAAATTTTTTAAGAGTGGTCCATGAGCTACAACATGGAAACAGCCTAAAAATGATGCCACTGGCTCTCAGAATTTAGCGCTCATCTTTAAGTGTGATTCTACATGGATATACAAAATGCTACATATGCCAGAACACATACAGTTGGTGCTTAATAAATCTTGTCCAATAAAGAATACACCAGAAGAAAATTCTAACTGGTACCCCTAGCTACGTTCTAGTCAAATTCTTGTATTTTGCCTGGCTCTCCCAAGAGAATGTGGTTGTGATTACCTCCACAGAATAACAGGTTCATTCTTTGCCATGGTGTCAAGTCCCTGTTACACTTAGGCATGTCTTATTAACTAACTGTTCCTCCTGCTAATTTTTGAATCATCTATGCAGTTTTACACCATAGTGAAGTCAGCACAGTAGCTGGTATGCGGATGTGACAGAATGTTTTTATTCCACCCCTGACAAAAAGCTCCCTGTTTTTGACACACTGGAAAATGTACAGCCAGAGTGCTCGAGGCGAAGATGCCACCCCAGCCTTACATCTGTCTGCTTTCATTTGTCTACAACTGTGCTTATAGATAAAACAAGCTTTCCAGATGTCATCGCAAGCAGGGCTCATATGCTGACTTCACTGAGACACCATTGTTGGCTGCCAACATAACAGAGTTGTAAAACTAAAATATTTAAACTCTGAGCTACTCAACACAACTTTGAATGTCACACAGGATTCTATTTCAGGATTAATTAATGTATACTCGAATAAAATAACCATGTGTTATAAACAGTTGGGTGGTATGCAATCAGATCTAATTTTCCTTTTTTTAAGCATTCCAATGGCATAGAGCATTGGTATGAAGATATTTCTGAAAGTGAGTACATATTGTTATGAGTGTACAGCTCCCCATGTGCTTGGTCTCAGGTGCAAGTTCATTGTTCAAGGACTTTTGAGTGGACACGACAAACCTACAATGAACAAAAGGAACGTGCCAAACACAGACTATGAGGACATTTCCACCACCTGAGGGGGATGGCCACTGACAAGAAATGAGAAAGATTATTAAGAGGCACTGTTATAAGAATCCATACTGAAGCCTGGCTTCAGGCAACCTAGTGTCCAGGAGCTTGAATGTGTGCTTGAGAGCACAATACTTCTATGGTTATAATTAGAGCCACTGTATGGAGAAAAATAATTCCTGCTGAGGTTTCATAATATTCCTTAACAAAGACAAACTCATTCTTCCCATGTTTTCTGAGAAATTCCTCAGTATTCACACACAGACATGTACATATATGCACAGGCACAAGACAATGTCTCTAGTTCGTATCCTCTGATCCTATGTGACAATGTAGTTTGCTCAGAGAGAGTCCCCAAAAAGGGCCTCTTTGGTCCAAGTGGCTATTCCTAATAACAATACAATTGTTCAGAAGTAGAAAAAAAGGTTTATCCACAGTTGGAACCAGAAGACCACAGTAAATCTTCAAGTAACTTAAGGCTTCCCCTTGCTCTGAGAAACCATTTAGAGCTTAGTTTATGTTTCCTAAACTTGGGTCAGATATGCTCACCATGAATGTTATTCTGAAACTAGGTTTGTGGCTCATTTTTGTATCAGACACAAAAATCCATCTTCAATTTCTCCTTAATTTGAACAAGAAGCCATATCTGTATTAACTTAGTTCACATTATCATAAAGGGTGTGTCATGTCTAATCTTAGACCCCACCAGGCCTAACACATGCTGCTAGAGTTGACAGCAACAACAAAACCCCAACTGAATCAAGCCAAAATCATGACCATGATCCAAGATGCTCATCCTTTCTCCCTGCCTACCACCCCACTCCCATGACACAAAGAATAAAACATTTGCTCCTGACAGCTTTCCACAGAGACCATGTACTGGCAGAGAAAAGACATCTACTTCTTTGTTTCCCTACCTTCCTGAATGTTCCCATCTTCTCCTGAGCTGATCTTGTTCAAACCTTCTGAAAATAAATCATCCTAAAGCACTCAAGATTCCCTGAAGACCTCAGCAAGCTTCCTGCACGGTGCATCCCCACTCTTTGCTGGGAGGCTAATGTCTTTTAGGGACGTCTGTTCTAATGCAAGGAAGTCAGGAGTGTCCAAACAACCTGCCACAGTGATCCATCCATCTCAGATCATCCTGGTCCCTTTCACTCTCCCTTGGCGAGCAGAGAGAGGCCAGGAGGAAGACCTTAGTGTTGGATTTCAGTTGTTTTTGTGTGCCGGGACAGCAATTACACTAGTAAGAACTTTCCTGCTGGAGACTCAGTGTTTCTTCTTCATTTGAGGCTGGCCTAAATATTCAGGTTGAGGAATGGAAAAAAACTTCCGATTTGTACTTCCTGAATCATCCTCTACCAACATCTCACAGCCATGCAGAGACCCCGTGTAAATCATTTTGAGTGATACTTAATCCTATCCGAATGATCAGCTCTGTGGCACAGTACAGTCCTATAAACATTTATTTAAAAACTGAGCTACCCTTTTCCCATCTTCTCCTGAGCTGATCTTGTTCAAACTTTCTGAAAATAAATCACCCTGAAACACTCAAGATTCCCTGAAGACCTCAGCAAGCTTCCTACACCGTGCATCTCTACTCTTTGCTGGGAGGCTAATGTCTTTTAGGAACTCTCTGTTCTTTGAAGTTCTCCAAAGTTTCTATGGGGTAGGGAGGTGCAAATTACTAACCAGTAGCAATGTGGGAAATTCAATGGCATCTTTAATTACATTTAGCACATTAAGTCCAGCAGATTCCAAAAGTGGTATCTCCCTTAGAACCCTTTTGCAGATGAGAAAAGCAAGCAGTGATGTGTCTGCCTGCCTCTCCGCCTAAGGACAAGAAGCTGTACCCAGGACTGAGCCAGACTGCCTGGAGACCGCTGGAAGCTCAGTGTGTGTGAATTGTCTCTCCCAGTCACAAAGCAGGACACAGAAGTTTAGTAGTGGCGCTATTAGCTGGGCAAGAGCCAACTTTGAACAGCAAAATCTAACAGGATGAGAGTATTACTCTCAGATCTACATCTGAATACAATCACATTAAAAATAACCCATTTAACAACTCAGAAGTTCTGATGTATGTTTTATAAAAATGTATGAGAGTACTAAAAGCCACGGAGAGCTATAACTTTGAGCTGCTCCATTTGTTTCTCTTTTATTACAGTCCTGCATGGTGGGCACGAGCTCTTCATTGAAAAGAGAACATTAAATCTTTATTCTAAACTGTTTCAGCAGAATGATATTAATAGTTGAATATTATTTTGTCTGACTGATAAAATACCACTCAAATAAGACCAAAGAGAGCAGTGAACCCCAACAATTCCTAGGAGGAGAAAGTGAGAAGCTATTTTCAGAAACTGGAACTTTGGCCAATCTGAAGATTCTGGTAGGATTTCTGTGACTTCATGAGACTAGAAACTGATTTCCTAGAGTGAAGGTAGATCTTCAGAAATACACATTTTCCTAGATCCTTCTTAACAGAAAAGATGCTATATAAAGGATCTTTCTGTTTTGTGTGTTTCTGTATGAAAGAAAAAAATATTGTCTTTTTTCTAATGTAGGGTCAGTAAGGAAACATGAAGAAACCACCTTCCTTCCATCGATGTTTTATCATCAGTGAAGAAACAGGACAAGAATTACATGTAAAATAGAGTTCAGTGCTAGAAATATTCAACATTTCAATTAAGCAAAACCACTGCACCCATTTATTATCTTACCTTTAGATCTATTTGTTTTTTTATTTATTCTACCAAATTGCTTATGCCACATGGTATAGAGGAAAGCAACATCTTGCTTTCACTTTCATTGAGTATGAACCATTTGGTAAGGGTAGTTCCAAATCACTACAATGATTATTCCCAAATTTCTGTCAAATTCACAAGAGACTTTTTCTCACCAACCTAAAATATTTTGATGTTACCAAAAATAGAAAATTAACACAGTAGAAAGTCTGCTCTTTGCTTTAGATATCTCTCTTTAGATAATTAAACACGTGGCAGTAGTACTGGAGGCAGGTCTAACACCAGAAGATAGCAGGAGCAGAACCCTTAAAACCAACGGAAAAAGTACACAGAGCCTAGTGGGCATCAACATAAATAAAGCAGACTGTGGAAACCACACTTTGTCTACACCACAGATATGGAGTCAAATGCTTTGAGGGGGAAACATGTTTTCTAATTAGCAGCATAATGAACACTTTCCACACTGTACTAAGGCATAATATGTTTGTAAAAGAAAAATGCTGAAGTCAAAGCATTTATAAAATATTTGAATCCAAATACTGGTCATTCAGCCATACTTAATTACTAGCCAATCAAAGAGATAAGATTAAAGCTTAAACTAGATGGAAACTAATAGAATGAAAGGCAAAGCCAAACATCACACCCCTAAACAAACAACAACAACAACAGCAAAACTTCAACTGTAACGGTATAAACAGGGGTAAGCATTTTAGTGAGAAAATACAATTTTATTTAATAGATTTATCAGAATTATTGATGGAGTGTTTTAGAAATTGCAAAACCAACTAATCATGCTCACACATTACTAATATTTGTTTCCCACAGTATTCAACAAAGCCATTTGCTATAAGCTTTAAAAAGTAACATAAAGCCTTCTAAGCCAGCATTCACAATCAGAAACATAAGAGTCACAAAGTAAGTTTTCTAGAAACAATAGTAACAAAGCTGAAGAGATACAGCTAGATTTGATCTTAACAACTCCATTCAGATAACAGAAACAGCAGTCATCTCAAGTTTTAACCAATACAGCAGTTTCATTTCCTTAACACTCAACAGTTTGTTTGTTGTACATCTTGTTAAATCTGGTGTTTTTCCTTTGCTATGTTGCTCTCCTCAGTATAGATTATCTTCAACATGGTTCTGTAGCTAAGGAAATACGTTTTTAACCTATTGAAAGCTTAAATAGACATGTACCTAGTGATCATGATATTAGACAAATGAAGTTGTCTTTTAAAATGCTAATCTATGTTGCAAAATTAACAGTTTTAACATACAGTAAAATTTTAGGATTGTGGAAATCAGTTGTTGGCCTTAGGACAGAAGAATCATGCTTTAGTGGTGTCTATGCAAATCCGATGTATGTCTTATACCTGATTCTGACATTTTCCATTTTCTGAGAACTACAGAGCATGCTAATGATAAAGAAGGTATAGCTAGGGCATAAAAATGCTAGAGATGAAGCGATTGTGTATCATCACTAATCTCTATAGGTGTGCTACACTCAACAGGTGGTAAGGATCTCATTGCTGCCCCAGCAATTAGGGAGTGGAAAGCACCAGTTTCTCATTATCCAGATATCTACTCAAGGATGGGTAGTAATTGGTACAAAGCAGTCTTAGCACACGGCTGTTAAAATCTTTATGGCTAATTTGCAGCAATGTGTCTTAAGTCGACTTGATGTTAGTAAAATCACTATGGCCATTACTAGGATGGCTGTCTTTATCATTAACATGCTCTGTAGTTTTTGGAAACAAAACCCAAAAAGTTGTTGGTAGGGAATATGAGAATCAATTCATTTTTTAAAAAAACTATAAATACCTAGAAAAGAGTAGTGCAGTAATTTTCAGTGAAAGTAGAAACAGGATGGGGTACAAAGAGGAAGAAATTTCATCAAAGACACATTAAAATGGAAAGTCAAGTGCATAGCTGAAGATAAGCATGTGTTCATGAGCAAAATATTATGCATGCTCAGAAGCACCGGGGTCAGGAGTTCAGAAACTACTCAGACACAAAAAGAAAAAATACTATCTGTGTGGTGGTGTGGTCAGATTAATCAAAATCTTTGTTTCTTCTCTAAAATTCTCTAAAATATCAGCCTTCAGTCTCAGTTATTTAAAGTTTCATGGAGAAGGGGCTATCCTGGGCAATATGGTGAGTCTCCAATTTTTAAAAACAAAGAAATAAAATTATATGCTCAAAAAGTTTTTATGCTCAGCATCATTATATCCACATTCCAGCAACACCACCCTCCTCCACTGTTAATGAGATTTACTAAGAGTCAGGTGTTCTGAGACCCAACTCTAAGTTTCATCTACAAATGCAATTTTATAAACAAGGTATTTTAGAATCAATAAAATGTGATTAAAGAAAGAAAAAAGACTATCAAAATTAAGTTGGACAAATATCTCTCTCTCTCTCTCTCTCTCTCTCTCTCTCTCTCTCTCTCTCCCCCCCCCCCCATGTTCTCACATTGGTGTGGTCAAGGCAAGGCAACAGCAGAAGTTTAGAGGAATCTCTCCTCACAATTGCTAATAATATCTAAGTTCTAGGTTCACATTGCAATACTAAAAGGTGAAAAACTCTCAATATACTCTGGCTGTGGTTTATGTAGAAGTCAGCTCAGAAGTATAGTAAGGACATCCATCTCTACTTATAGTGGCTAATCTCTAAAGTCTAGAGAACAATTGCAGGTTTATATATATATTTTTTTATTACATATATATTGTATATGTGTGGTGGTTTGAAAGAAAACCCAAAGGGAGTGGTAATATTTGGAGGTTTGGCCATGTTGAAATAGATATGGCTTTGTTGGAGTAAGTGTGTAACTGTGGGGAGAGGCTTTGAGGTCTCTTTGGCTCAAGCTTCCCTTAGTGTGATACTCAGTTCACTTCCTGCTGCCTGATAAAAATGTAGCCAGCAGGATATTTGCCTGCATGTTGCCATGTTCCTCATCATAATGATAATGAACTGAACTTCTGAAACTGTAAGTAATCCACCTCAAATGAAATGTTTTCCTTATAAGAGTGGTCATGATGTCTTTTCACAGCAATAGAAATCAAAACTAAGATTATGTAGCTCATGTGTGAGGACAACAGAGGGGGTCAGTTCTCTCCTTGCAGTATGTGGGTACCAGGGATTGAACTCAGGTCATCAGACTTGGTAACAAGCATCTTTACTAGCTTAGACATCTTGCCAGCTTGCGGGCTTATATATTGTAAGTAAAAATAGTTGAAATGTGAGTTGCTTGTTTGGGTAAAAATTTCAGTTGATTATCTGGATAACTATTGGCTCTGGTTGAAAAGAAAAGAGAGTTTTTTTCCAACATAAATGATTTTCTCAAAACAGCAAAAGATTATTCTGAGAGTTTAATAACCTGGAAAGTAGGAAAGGTGTTCCTTCTGGGACGTATAAGCCACTGGGATGTCATACAATGTGCATCTTATCCATTAGTAATATATGACACATGTCCAATAACTAACCAGCAGAACTCCCACCCTTTGGGGAGTGGCAGAACACATTCAGTTTTATCTTCTCTAGTTGTCCAGAGTATCTTCTCAATTAATGATAGGCAGTAAGGGTCATTGCAAATCATTCATAGCAAACTGTGGTTAAGGTCTCCATGGGAAACTGTTGAGTTTGCAATCAGCTGAAGGTGTAGGCAATGTTTTTCAGAGGCATCACTCAGAAAACAGTCTTTACTGTGAGTGTAAATAACATTTAAGACATTATAGTGCTATTATGAAAATGCCCACTGGTGATCATCAATACTGTGATACTGAGACAGATTTAGAGCTCCTTGATTTTATATGATCTCACTTCCATTCAAAAACTTTATAACAGAAATTGTGAGTCAGTGAAAAAGCCAGTTTTTTTCCCCTTTTTCTAAATCTCCCTTGGCAGGAGTACAACATATACACAGAGAACGCACTCATTAAGGGTAGTTGAAGTCTCTGGACCCATTCTTAGAGAAGATTCATAGTCTGGGTACTTCTACATTCCACTCCTGGCCAGGTCATTCTGATGGATTTTGGAGTTAGACCAAGTTTAGATCTGTTCAACACCTGAAGTTAGAGGCTATAAATTTAGAACACTTCTGTATAGAAGGTTGGGTGTGGCAGGTCAGGCATTGAATCTTAGAACTTAAGAAGCAAGGCTAGGTAAATCTCTTCAAGTTCAAAGCTAGCCTGGTCTACATAGATTTTCAGGCCACATAGTAAGAACTTTTATCTCCTTTGCAAATAAGTACATATAATTTCTGGTTATATGTGAGGATGTGCCTTGTTCTACAGCTTTTCTAACCACCTACTATACATACACACTAGGAATGGAATCCTGCTCAGAAGTAGTATCTCTCTCTTCCTTATTCAATTAATAAACAAAGGAGACCACTTCTCTAAAGAAGGAACTGAAAAAGCAAAGCCAATAAGCACCCCGACACACACTCACTTATCTGCTTTAATGGGCTGGGCAATAGATAGAACCAAGATATTGCCATTGATACAGTGCCAGCAAACAGTTACTGAGTACTCTAATAGAAGCACAAAAGGCTGTCCTTCAGAATGGACTCCTGAATCAGTGAGGAGGGAAGCAGGAGAGGATGCTCCATTCATCAGCCCAGCAGCAAAGTGAAAGGCACAGGGGATGTGAGGAGACCTGGTGTGTTTAGAGATAGGAGATAGATTGATTAGACGGGAGCATGTAGTATGTGAAGAAGTTTGATGAGCCATGAGAATGAAGGGGCAGGCAGGGGCCAAATTCATTCAGCTCTCCATTCAACTAGTATTAATTGGCCATATGCTGCATGTTTGGTTCTGGTCACTGGGAAATACAACAGTGAATGAAATAGAAAAAAGAAATCCCTACCCTGATGAAGAGAAATCCTTGTGGAAAACAAAACAAGTAATCAAAAATTATATATAATATGGGGATGCTGTGATGTGCATGCTGAGGATGAGCAAAGGATTTGAATTGTATGTGTGTGGGGGGGGAGGGTGAACCGTCAGATTCAGTAGCCAGAAACTTACTGAGAAGACTTCTGAGTCAAGTACCCAGGGAAAACATCTCAAAAGGAGGACAACAGTGAAGCAGTGTGGCTGAAGCTGGGAGCATTTAAGAGGGAGAAGGAAGAAGCTGTGGTTAGAGATGGAGAGAGACATCACAGAAATCCCTAGAGGGCATGGGCTTTTATGCAGAAAGATCTCTTCCAATTTGGAGCAAAATTTTGGCAGGCCATATGGAAGAGTCTGGACCATCCCTCAACCCAGGAAAAGGTCACTGAACTATTAATAAGAAGCATGTAATTTGGGGGAACTGGAAGAAAACAGAGACTAAAAAAAGGCTGGAATGGTTAGAGAACCTGAAGATTGACAAGGGAAGACCAATGATTGTAGAGTTAGATGGTGACGGCTTCATATACCCCAGACACTAAGACAAGACTTTATTCTCCTGTTCTAATGTGAGAGCAGGGAGAAAATCAGCAGCAAGTGTCTCTGAGGATGGTTTATATTCAAGATAAGATAAATTTCTTTTTCTTTTCCACATTGTGGGGCCATTCCTATTGCAGAGGTCGTACCATCTATTCTTAGGATTGGGGACAGGAAGGCCTGGAGACTATTGTGGTCTTGATCAGATCATGCAGTATACCAGTTACCAGGTAGTAACATTAATATTAGTCTGGCCAAAACAAGATTCCTAGGCCCCTGGTTAACAGAGCATGTGAGCAGCCTAGAGATTTTAAATCATGCCAAAGTGGTAAGAGGGCTGAATTTAGCACAGGCCTGACTCACAGAGGCCAAGGTACTCTAGTTTTTACTCCATTTGCCCAGGAAGTACACTTTTCAAATTTCCACCAACGTTCAATATAGGCTAGCTAGAGCACACTACAGGGTCCTGGATAGTTGAACCCTGGCTCCCAAAAGAATGAAAGGTGTCAGTCATCACTCAAGTTCAATTTACCAAAAGTGAGTCACACATATGGGTCTTTAGGTCCAAAGCCTACATGATATAAACAAACAAACAAAACAAAACAAAACATTTTTCTTAAAAATAATGATTCCCTTGTAAGAAATGTCAGGTTCACAAGAGGATGACACAACTCTGGACTACACAGGCTTTTCTACTTAAGGTTTGCTTTATTTTCCTTATATACATAATGCTACCAGAACCCCATAACTCTTTGCTTTTATTAAGACAGAAAAGGTATTCAGAGTCTGTTCCTCTAAATGATTCTGTTTAGGACACAATGTACAAAGAATATTAGGTTTATTTCTTCAGAGCTAGGATGAAACGATTAAAAATAGCATCATTATCGTGTCTACAACAAACATTCAAAAGAGCCCTAAATTGTGTTTAAGCACAATTACCTTAATGTCAGTTGAGATTTTACGATGCAACTGTGAGCCACTTTATTTTTAAGGCAGTTTAACCTGCCGGCTTCATTCCTAAGAACAGACATTTAAGTTTTAAAACCAAGGCTCTCAATAACATGATTAAGCCATGCTAGGCAGTTTCTTTAAATATTTAAGAGAATTTTCATCATCTAAATATTTATGGCAACAACACAGCCAGGTGCATGTTTTTCTTCTGTTTATCAAGAGAAGGGGATCCATATCCTTAACAAAGGAGGAAAAGCAGTCTCAACAACAGAAAAACCCTACTGAGCTCTGTAGACTCCTAGACAACTACAAGAAAGCTACATCCATGCTGGCACTGAACCCCCACATCCACACAGCATGTTAAAGGCGATGTAGTTTTGTTTTATTGCATCTTCTCAGCTCACAGATTTGAGCTCCAGGTCACATCAGCAGCCCCTGAGTATCACTGCCACCACCAGTAATAAGCACAAGGCACACAGGATACTCTTAGCCCTCCAGAGGAACACCTGACCCAGTCTTGATGTTGGAATGAGGGAAGTGGATCTGCCTGGAGAGGATGCTGAACTAAGCCACTTTGGGACTTTGGGACCACCTGCCTTTGCTGGGGAGGAGGTAAGGAGATGGGGAGAAGAGTGAGTGACTGGGAGGGGTGGGAGAGGGAAGGGAGTCTGAACAAGTGGATGCAAGGATAAAAAAATGAGACTTTACTACTAATAATAATAAGAATAATAATAATAAAAACCACAACCACAATCACAGAAGACAGGATAATTCCATAGATTCGGCTCCTTCCACCTACTCCTCAGGGGCTGGCACTGAGGGACAGTGTGCAGAGTCTATTCCTACTAACATCTCAGAAGAATGGTTAGAGGTTCTCTACTCATTTCAAAGCTCGAGGAAACGAGGCTCATAAATGCTGTTTTCAACCCTGGTCTAATTTTTAGATACCGAAAAGCAATACTTGGCATCTTATTTACTTAAGAAGTCGTTAAATGGCATGGATGTCAGAAGTTATTATTCTGCCCACTTAGATGATGGAAGTATAGCACTGAGAGTTTCAGTGACAACCAGACAGCTCTATCTGCAAAAGCAGGTTCTATCCCCGACACATGTCCAAATGCTGTGAATTCTCCTCATTTCATAGCTTCATCTTCTAATACACACTTACTGACTGCTTAGTGTAAACTATATATTATACTAGAAGCCAAATAAAAAAAAGTCACAGAACAGAGGTTAGACCTCTGCTCTCCTGGAGCCTGGGGTCTGCAGGAGGAAATGTTATTAAACCAACATCAAACAAATAGAGATGACAAAGCGTAAGACCGTCATGGTAGAAATGCACGGTGACGGTGCAAAGAAACAAATGGAGAAGTCCTCTGAGTTGGGTGGCACTTGCACTGAGAACTATGCAGGAGTTCTCCGGCTGAAGAGGTTGGGCAAGTGTACCTATCATAACATGTAGGACAAAAGATAGAGCCTGGGAAAACAGCTACACTGAAGACACATCAGTTACAGCTGCAAGCACGGCAGGACCCTTTAAGCTAGCACTGTCTCTTGTATAGCATTTTAAACTATGAAGTCTGGTACTGGGAAAGGATACATTACTATTAGTTAATAAAGTCAGCTCCTAAGTCTAGTTTACCACTGATTCCTAATCCTATCTATGGTCCTGTCTCTATGACACTGAAGGAAGTGAGTATCAGTTCATTGTCCCTCAGCTGAATATCACATGTGAGAAACAGCACAATTCACAGTATGCAAATGCTTAAGATATAATTCACTGATAATAATTACTCTACCTACCTACCACCAGGGGAACACAGATACACATTAAATAAAAACAAACAAAAATGGCAGCCTATGCTGGAGAGGTTGCGGAGCAAGAGGAACACTCCTCTATTGTTGGTGGGAGTGTAAGCTGGTTCAGCCACTCTGGAATGCAGTATGGTGGTTTCTCAGAAAACTGGGAATCAATCTCCCCAAGGATCCAGCAATACCACTTCTGGGTGTATACCCTAAAGATGCACAATCACACTCCAAAGGCATTACCTCAACTATGTTCATAGCAACATTATTCATAATAGCAAGAACCTGGAAACAACCTAGATACCCCTCAACTGAAGAATGGATTAACAAACTATGGTACATTTACACAATGGAGTACACATTTACTACTTACTCAGCAGTAAGAAAAAATAATATCCTAAAATTTGCAGGCAAATTGATGTATTTGGAGAATATCCTCCTGAGAGAGGTCTCACAAACTCAGAAAGATAAACAGAGGATGTACTCACTCATTGGTGGACTTTAAACAACAAAAGCTAAGCATGTCCAAGTTGCAAACCACAACCACTGAACAGCTTGGGATCTGAAAGACCTTGGACTGGCACCTTGGATCCCACTCCCTCCAGAGGAACACCTGACCCAGTCTTGATGCTGGGTTGAGGAAAGCAGATCTGCCTGGAGTGGGTGCTGAACTAAGCCACCTTGGGACCTTGGGACCTCCTGCCCTTGCTGGGGAGGAGATAAGGAGATGGAGAGAAGAGAGAGTGACTGGGAGGGGCGGGAGGGGGAAGGAAACCTGAACAAGGGGATACATGGATAAAAATAAGACTTTATTCATAATTAAAACATAAAACAAAAAAAAAGAAAAGAAAAGAAACAAACAGACAACCAAAATGTAGCTCTTGGGGCGGGTGGTGGTTCAGTAGTAGAGTACTTGTCTAGCATCTGCCAGATGTCAGGCAGTACTCCACTCATAAAACCACACACAATTTGAGAACATTCAAAATTTAAAGTATAGATACTAGTATTACAACTAAAATGTATTGAACTCATTGTTTGTTGGGCATTATACCATTCCTATAATGTATTGCATTTATTTATGAAAAATCTTTCTATAAAGAGACTTAGGTAAATTAAAAACAAATAAACCTTTGACATCACATGGAAGTTGGATCTCAATTTGGGACGTTTAGAAGTTTCTTTTTACTAACTTACAGCTAATTATTAAAATAGAGTAGCCTAGCATTTTAACTATCACTCTAATATGATTGTCATCTTGATATATCTTAAGATCCTTTGTATTTATTCATGTTGCTATAAAATACAGCTCTCTTTTAACTATTTTAACTAGGAGAAGAGTAGGTTGTTCTGCTATTGCATCATTAGCCTGTGATGTAACAGCTCACTCACCTTTGCTATCAAGAAGGTACCAAAGTCAGGTATCTGTCATTCTTCCACTTTAACTTTCATTGGCAGGGTAGGAGAGTGGTAGAGCAGTTATACAGTGTTTGGAAGGTCCTGCATTTCAATCTTTAGTACACACACACACACACACACACACACACACACCAACAACCAGAAACAAACAAAAATCCCTCCAGAAAACACAGGAGTATCTAATACTTGAAAACTCCATTTTACAGATGAGTGTTTACAAACTCTAGAGTCCAGAGTCTGAGGCAGGTGTTGTCACTTGCTTGTTCCAGCCCAGACTATTACTGGATAGAGAATATCTTTGCCTACATCTAGGCCATCTTGGTAGCCCTGTTGCAGGAAATTCCTTCTTCTCTTCTGTCTCTCTCCAAAAGATTCTTTTCACCTTGATTTGAAATCTTACTCAACCACTGAAGCCCCAGACAAACTTGTTATGCCTCATGAAGCCTGTCCCAGTCTGCATTAACCTCAATTGTTACCAAACCAAAGACAGTTAACAAGTCTCCAACCCAGTTGACTCTGCCATTTCCTTCTTATTTAATATGTACACTTTTAACTTTCAAATGAAAGTAACCTGCTCATTTGTTTTTAGTTTTCCAAAGATCCAAACCCAAAGCAAATCATTCAAAAACTTTCTAGAATGTACCAATTCCTCAAGCATGTATACTTTATATACTACTGACAGGTTAAAGTTCTGCTTTGTCCTCCCATATTTAGTCACAAATATAGGGTCCATTACATACATTTGCAAATCTGTCCAAAGAATCTCATTTCTCAAAAACTGGTGGTAATGATGGCACAAGGGAAAAATTTGATCGCGTTTTAATTATTTTAAATATAGATTTGAAAAAGATACTTCTAATGTCAAAATAATATAATATCAATTTCTTCTGGTTTAAGATCATACTATCACTTGTTATTTATTAGTGTTTTACATCTAATGGAATATTTTTACAGGAGTGATATAGGCAGTTGTTGAGTTGTCTAATGTTTTACATCTAATAAATAAAATCAATATCTAAACTTTTGTCTTCAAAATTATGACTCTTCCAGTAATCTGTCAAAATTCATTAGTCAGGAGAAGACAGTGGTTAACAGTAAAGATTTCAGACCTACAGTATGAGTTAAAAAATCAGCTCTCTCACTTACTGAATGTTCTACACAGACATGTTATCTAAATAAATTGTGTTTCTATTTCCTTACTTGGAAAATAAAGTTAGTAATTATCTTCATAGGGTTTTAGAAATAAAAATGAGTAAATATAAGTGAAGCATAATAGTATCTATATGTGAATTTCTGAAATTTGCTACTATGATTCTATACTATGTGTGCACGTGCACACACACACACATCTTATGAACACTGTACATGCAACAGAACTCTTAATTGGTCCTTTAACCATCCTGCTGAAGCGTCTCTATCATATCACAAAGGTGGGTAAGCCTTACTCTTTTCACCAAAACTCTTGAAGAATAAGGAAAACACCTTCCCTCGGGAGTCAGTGATGAAAACCATTTTTCCACACTTCACTTGACTGATGATATCATGCTTTTTATGTAACACTCTTAAAAGTTTCCAGCTTGTCAACACTTTCCAAACATTTTATTCTCACAACCACTTCTGAGATAGGTGGATAGATGGCTAAGCACACAGATAGTTGATTAAAGGTGAATAAAACCTTAGATTCAGAGACCTTACATAGTCTGGATATATAGCATCAACGGGGTTGGTTGCCTTGGGAGAACTAAACCCAGAGTTTCATAGTCTACACAACGGACAAGGTCTCTTTAGAGTGTACACATCATGGAGGCACATAAAAAATCTAGGAGGCATTAAGAAGGGGCCCCACAAACTTCTTTCCATAGCTGTTGATCTCACTGGGGGAGATGAATAGTTGGGTGGCTTTCTTCATTTTCCTCTATGTTGAAGGTAATCAAAAGTCAAACAAAGTTTAGGAAGCTAAATCTGTATTGGCCTGACTTCCAGTAGCTGTTATGGATTATGAAAAAGTATAGCCTTTGGTGTGCTGAATAAACTGAGAAGGCACAGAGAAAAAAATCTTAAAAATATTCTTTGATTTCATATTTTAAATGCAATTATTATTAAAGGGTATTGACTATATGTATATTTTAGAAATGCCACAAACAGAATCAACAAAAATATTTCTCTCTGAGAGATATAACACATCTATTTGGTATTATTCTGTTTGCTTATTTATTTTCTATTGATTTTATTTGAGATTTTTAAAAATTAATGTATGAGAACTTTTGAACTAAAAAGTAGATTAGGGTCTAGCACCTCAGTCAGAAAAGCACTTGCCATACAGAAGGGGGATGCCAGGCATGGTGGTGTACACTTGACATCCCAGGTCTTTGGAGGTAGAGACATACTCCTGTGACTCTAGACATAGCCAGCCAAGTCTAATCAACAAGCCCAAGGAACCAGTAAGAAACTCGGTATCATAAAATGACATAGGAATCAGAGAGATGACTCAATAGAAAAAAATGCTTGTTGAAAAAGCATGGGGACCCAAATTCAGATGGCCTATACCATATAAAAAGATGGGTTTGGTGATACATGTTGGTTATCTCTGCACCTCCTGGTGGAAAAAGGAGGATCCAGGGATTCCCTGGCCACAAGGTCTAGCTGATCAGTGTGTTCTGGTGAGAGACTCTATCTAAAAAAAACTAAGGTGCAAAGAAGTAGAAGAAATCACATGTTATCAGCCTCTGATTTCCATATGTGTACAAAGAGGTACATTCTTCTCTCCATGTAGATACATAAGACTACAACAATAAACCAAGTAGGGCCACGCATGTGACTAGGTGCACACGCCTGCGCGCGTGTGTGTGCGCGCGCACACACAGAGATCGTATTAACATAAAAAAGACTTTCCTAAATTTATTTTATTTTTAGACCTTTTAAAGCATAGCATTAATATTACCGTAACATTTATCATTATATTACCTATTGAATAAATACTTCAGTGATATTATTATAGACACATCGTCATACATTGTTTTGCTTTGTGGATTTCTTTCAAGTGAAATCTTGATTTGACAGAATATTATTCTGTGTTATGATTTACAATCAATGTCCACTACAGGTGTCAAGATGCTATCAGCTCAAGTAAGACAATTCAAGTGAAGTCTGTGGCAGAATTGTAGAAAATCAGTATTTTAAATAAAAACCATGATTTTCATATGATTTTTTTATAAACAGTAACATATATTCTGATAAAAGGAATAGCTATAAAGTGTTATCCAGGCTCCACTTGACAAAGAGATGGCGTTAGTCTCCCAAAGGGCAAAACAAAGGCATAAATATAGGATGAAGGCGGTTTCATGTGGCCTCATGAAATGACCTAGGTGGAAGCACATCCTAGCATGCTCCTGATTTATGGGACTCAGAGTCAATCAATGAAACCTTACCAAGAAGACTTCCCAAGAGCAGAGCTAAGGAGTATATGACAACTAAATGAATTATCTAATGCAGAAAGAGAACTTCTGG
The DNA here is from genome assembly GCA_004025045.1 of Sigmodon hispidus. Taxonomy (NCBI): domain Eukaryota; kingdom Metazoa; phylum Chordata; class Mammalia; order Rodentia; family Cricetidae; genus Sigmodon; species Sigmodon hispidus. The sequence continues at coordinate 3,113 of PVIH01024283.1, read as the reverse complement.
TACGAAGAATTCTAACTGTGTACAGTGTGCTATAGAACACACACAAATGAAAAAATGAGTAATCCTTAAAATATAAGACATAAGATATGCCCCCTCTGCCCCAAAACATTATAATAAGCACCATCTCTAAACAGCATTTGGTACGATTAGAAATGAGGGCATTTGAGGTTCAAAATCAAAAGCCAAGTTCCCTGTGTCCAGTGTGACAAATGGCTCTGTGCCCTGTGTCTGTCCAAACTCACCTCCCAGCAATCCACATCAGGAGTTTTTGTTCATGTGTTGTTCTTTCTAAGAAAAACTTTTTAAAAATAAGAATATAATATATTTGATCAGAGAGGCAGCGAAGAAGAAGAAAGGAAGATCATGTCCCAGTCAACACCACTATCATTGCTTTTGGTTGGGGACTAGGTCTTTTGTCATATGGTAAAATGACACACTGAAGAGATAGAAAGCGAGGTCAAGCAGTATGTCATTTAACAATGACAGCAAGCCCACCTGACTGATGATAATCTAGGGGAGAGGACCTACATAAAGGCATATGTAATTATAGCTGGTAATTTTTTTTATTATCACTGACATCTGTAGTCATGATATTATTCAAATTTTTATTCATCACTAGAATGTTGTAAATATGTACAGCTATACAAACTATAAATCAATGACACCTTTATAAATGTGTTAAGTACCTTTATTTAGCAATTATGTGAGCCTCTTCATATGCCAACACTATATAATTTTTACTCTGCCAATAAGCCATTAAATGTATTTATGGGGACAGTTATTAAAGTGAAGAGGTTCCATCCAGGAAATATAGTTCAATAAGGAAAACAACCTTGTACTGAATCAGAAAACAAATTTATTCAACTCAAGATATAAGTGTACACTGATTCTATAAACACAGCCAGCATTTACAGCAAGTCAGAATCCGTGAGGATTCACTAATCACCTGCCCCATCAAATAAAGTGACATCATTCATCTCTCATAATTTGTTCCTCTGCAAAAGAAAGATTATTTATCTATACTAAATACAGAAATACACACGCAAAATGGCAAGTTATGTTCCAAATGAAAAAGTAATTCACAACATTTATTGAGAATCAAAGTTTAGATGCTCTAGAAATAACTGGTTTATATAGATTATAGAAATCAAGTTCAAATGGTCTGAATGAACTGTATCTCCACTCCACAACCGTACTTATTCCGAACCAGGATGGATATGTGTGGTAAGCTTCTGTAATGTATTTGCTCTCAAACTGGCTTGATGAATGGCAATTTCTCTTCTTTCCTGAACTCACATTGTAATGTAAATTTAAAAAAATATAGACCACCAAAATATTAAAGATCAGTTTCAGTTTGGTAAAATTTAGTGACCTCTTGGTATTTAAGAAAACAGTGACTTATTACTGAAAACTTTTTTTATTGACTAAATAGTTCAAGTTTAAATAGTGGAATCATCTGGTGGTGATAACAGCTGAAAATCTATGTAACTTTAAATTCTCTGCATCTTTAGACATTCTTGACTGAGGACAAGACTGGCAGCAAAGTCTGCCTGGCTAGGAACTTGGATCTCTACCCATGGGCAGAGCAACCACCTTTCTCAGTCTTGTTCTTCATCAGAAAAATAAGAAAAAAATTAAACTATCTTCCAGGGCCACTGAAAATACTAAATGAGATAAAGTTTACAAAGCCTCAGAAAAGAACTCAGGGTGGCTGGCTATACATGCCCAGTAAGTGCTGCTCAACACTGAGTGGTAAACTGCACCCACACTGTATACTGAGATTTTCTAGTAATGGTGCTGCCTAGGCCCCAGCACTGACATTTTTTACTCTAATCTTTGTTTATAAAAGAGGTAAATAATCCAAACAAAGAACATTCCAGCACTCGGTGCTGATGGTTCCATGATAAGGTAGAGCCTGGCACCAACACCAGGTCTGGCTATCTATTAAGGTGAAAACACATAACTTTGATAATGAAGCTGTCTCCTGATTTATAGGAGGGAGACTGTCTTAGTGTCTTAACTCTTGGCATTCAGAGCTAACTAGCATCCAGAGACAACCGTGCCTGGAGGAACTGGAGAGGAATATGCAGCTAGGAGTCAAAAACAGATTTTAAGCTTGAAACACTAAAGCTGTTTGAAATGAAAGAAATCAGTTTTAAATTCTCAGAGAAAACTTTTTTGAAAGGGAAATTATCAACAACAGTTTCATTATACTGAAAACAAACAAAAGAATTAAAAACAAATGAGCAAACAAAAACCCAACACTTTTTAATCCACATCCTAGAATTTTTCTCCAGCATTCAGGGCAGTATTAGCACTCCAAACAGAAGAGATAGATGTGTGTGAGGTCACAGCTTCATTTTAGCACACTTCTAGGATAGTTACGGGTACAAAAAAAAAAAAAAAAAAAAAAAAAAATCACATTAACCACATTTAAAATTTCTTTCAAAAACTAGGAGGACTGCAAAAGAGATACTTTAAACCCAAATAAACAACACAATCATGGCTTTCTGATGGCCCCATTTGTGCTCATGAGGTAAGAAATGCATTTTGGAGACCCAGCAGAAAAACTGGCAGGTTCTGGTCCAGAAGATCTTGAAAAAGATCATAAACTTTTCTCATTAAAACCTGGAAAAATGGGAGAAAAGGCTTTTACCTCTAAAATAGGTTAAAGGGTTATGTTGGATTTCACAAACTTTTTAGAAAAGCCACACAAATACTAATGTGAGAATAGACAGGCCACCATAGGCTCTGGAGGACGGTCATCATTTATCAAGGAATGCCAAGCTGTAACTAGCTGCTTTCCTGACTCTCCTTAATCCACACTTAAGGCAAACTACCCTGCTGTTTATACAGGCATCTTCAGATTTTCTGCACCTGTGCCATCTAGAAAGATGAAATTCGGGGCTGGAGAGATGGCTCAGCGGTTAAGAGCACCGTCTGCTCTTCCGGAGGACCCGGGTTCGATTCCCAGCACTCACATGGCAGCTAACAACTGTCTATAGTTCTAGTTCCAGGCAAAACACCAAGGCAAATAAATAAATAAATAAAGTTTTAAAAAAAAAAAAAAAAAAAAAAAAAAAAAAAAAAAAAAAAAAAAAAAAAAAAAAAAA